>JAKGUB010000330.1:1237500-1482500 GCA_026261675.1 Hippocampus mohnikei
CTTTCTCTTGCTCGCTCTGAAGATTTGGGGGGGGGGCGGGGGGGGGGTTCTTCTTCAATTCTTGCCTGAGTTTGGGTTTCGTGATGTTGTGGCAGACTCGGCTAAATTTCAGGGTCTTGTCACTTTTCGACTGTGAGGTTCTTGTCAGGCAGTGGACGCTGCCCTCTTGTGGTGACAGTTAGACATTGCACCTTACCACGCTGTCATCCAGTCGTTTCCATTTATTTTTTTATTTTTTTTAATTAACAGTCCTTCATTTGTCCATAACATGTAGAAGAACTCTCTCATTGCTGTAGTTTTCAGTTTTAAAACTGACAATCAAGATCGGACGAGATGAGAAAGAGATGGTTTTGGTGTTTGGTTTTAGAGTTTGGTTTTAGAGTTTGGTTTTGGTGTTAGGGTTTGTTTTGGTGTTTGGTTTTGGTGTTTGGTTTTAGAGTTTGGTTTTAGAGTTTGGTTTTGGTGTTAGGGTTTGTTTTGGTGTTTGGTTTTGGTGTTAGGGTTTGTTTTGGTGTTTGGTTTTAGAGTTTGGTTTTGGTGTTTGGTTTTAGAGTTTGGTTTTGGTGTTTGGTTTTGGTGTTAGGGTTTGTTTTGGTGTTTGGTTTTGGTGTTAGGGTTTGTTTTGGTGTTTGGTTTTGGTGTTTGGTTTTAGAGTTTGGTTTTGGTTTTGGTGTTAGGGTTTGTTTTGGTGTTTGGTTTTGGTGTTTGGTTTTAGAGTTTGGTTTTGGTTTTGGTGTTAGGGTTTGTTTTGGTGTTTGGTTTTGGTGTTAGGGTTTGTTTTGGTGTTTGGTTTTGGTGTTTGGTTTTAGAGTTTGGTTTTGGTGTTTGGTTTTAGAGTTTGGTTTTAGAGTTTGGTTTTGGTGTTAGGGTTTGTTTTGGTGTTTGGTTTTGGTGTTAGGGTTTGTTTTGGTGTTTGGTTTTGGTGTTTGGTTTTAGAGTTTGGTTTTGGTGTTAGGGTTTGTTTTGGTGTTTGGTTTTAGAGTTTGGTTTTAGAGTTTGGTTTTGGTGTTAGGGTTTGTTTTGGTGTTTGGTTTTAGAGTTTGGTTTTAGAGTTTGGTTTTGGTGTTAGGGTTTGTTTTGGTGTTTGGTTTTAGAGTTTGGTTTTGGTTTTGGTGTTAGGGTTTGTTTTGGTGTTTGGTTTTGGTGTTAGGGTTTGTTTTGGTGTTTGGTTTTGGTTTTGGTGTTAGGGTTTGTTTTGGTGTTTGGTTTTGGTGTTAGGGTTTGTTTTGGTGTTTGGTTTTAGAGTTTGGTTTTAGAGTTTGGTTTTGGTGTTAGGGTTTGTTTTGGTGTTTGGTTTTAGAGTTTGGTTTTAGAGTTTGGTGTTTGGTTTTGGTTTTGGTGTTAGGGTTTGTTTTGGTGTTTGGTTTTGGTGTTAGGGTTTGTTTTGGTGTTTGGTTTTAGAGTTTGGTTTTAGAGTTTGGTTTTGGTGTTAGGGTTTGTTTTGGTGTTTGGTTTTAGAGTTTGGTTTTAGAGTTTGGTGTTTGGTTTTGGTTTTGGTGTTAGGGTTTGTTTTGGTTTTGGTTTTGGTGTTAGGGTTTGTTTTGGTGTTTGGTTTTGGTGTTAGGGTTTGTTGTGGTGTTTGGTTTTAGAGTTTGGTTTTAGAGTTTGGTTTTGGTGTTAGGGTTTGTTTTGGTGTTTGGTTTTAGAGTTTGGTTTTAGAGTTTGGTGTTTGGTTTTAGAGTTTGGTTTTAGAGTTTGGTTGTGTGCCTCGTTGTCCTCCTCTCGCTCACTCCCCCTTCCGATCAGTCCCTTTTTTTGCCTCTTTTCTTCTGATTTTCCTCCTCTCTCAATCTTTTATCCTCCCGTCCGTTTCCGTCTCTCATTGCGTCCGTCTCGTCCGGGTGTCGCAGGTGCGTTACCTGTTGGAATGGACGGACGAGGACGAGGCGGACGCGCTGGCCGAGGCGTCTCTGTGTCATCCTCTGTGTCAATGTGCGACGTGCGCGCCGGCCCACAAAGTAAATGACACAAGCGTAAAATAAACACACAAATAATAATAATAATAATAACTCAGCTCGCCCCGCCCACGTTGCGCGCGTGCTGTTGCTTTCAGGCGCGCGCAGTTCCGTGCGGCGCGTTGAGCGCCGAGAGCGCCAACGCGGACGGCGTGACCCCCCTCCACGTGGCCTGCACGTACGGCCGCGCGGAGCTGACCTCGCTTCTCGTCCGCCACGGCGCCGAGGTGGACGCGCGCACCGACCGCAAGGCCACGCCCCTTCACCTGGCCAGCCAGAACAACCACCCGCAGGTGGGCGTGTCCTCTGCTGCCCGATGGACAGCCGGCCGGCCGGCCGCGCCGTCGTTGACGTGCGTGCGTGCATGCGTGTTTGCCTGCGCGCAGGTGGTGAAGTTCTTGCTGGAGTGCAACGCCAAGCTCAACAAGAAGGATCGCTACGGCAACACGGCCTTGATACACGCCTGTCTCCACGGCAACCTGGACACCGCCGCCACGCTCATACAGGTGAGTGCTGACGGACAATTCAGCCTCGTCGCCGTGCGTGTGACCGTTATGCTGCCCTAAGATCGAAAGTCTGGATCCTTTTAGAGATGATAACAAGTGAAAATTGGTCAGGGGTTGTTTTGGTGTTTGGTTTTAGAGTTTGGTTTTAGAGTTTGGTGTTTGGTTTTGGTTTTGGTGTTAGGGTTTGTTTTGGTTTTGGTTTTGGTGTTAGGGTTTGTTTTGGTGTTTGGTTTTGGTGTTAGGGTTTGTTGTGGTGTTTGGTTTTAGAGTTTGGTTTTAGAGTTTGGTTTTGGTGTTAGGGTTTGTTTTGGTGTTTGGTTTTAGAGTTTGGTTTTAGAGTTTGGTGTTTGGTTTTAGAGTTTGGTTTTAGAGTTTGGTTTTGGTGTTAGGGTTTGTTTTGGTGTTTGGTTTTGGTTTTAGAGTTTGGTTTTGGTTTTGGTGTTAGGGTTTGTTTTGGTGTTTGGTTTTTCTGATTTTTTTGTTTTTCTTTTTTGCTGATGTTGTCGTGTTAATTTCAACAGTGTCTGTGTGAAACTAAAAAAAAAATCTCTTTCTCTCCTTTGGCGCACGTGCGTTGCAGCTCACTCCTTCGTTCAGCGCCTGAGACACAACGACGCCGCTCGCCACAAGTCGGCCGCCAGCAGGTCGCCGCCTCGCCGGCCTCCCCCTCAATCTTCGCCTTCCGCCTTTCGGCGCGTTGATGTTCTTTCGCGTGCTTCCCTTTCAGGATTCAGCAGACGAAGAAAACTTCCTGCAGTCCGACTGGGCGCTCGGCTGCACCCGAGCAGGTTCGCTTCGTCTTCCCCGTTTCAAGTTTCACGCTCTCATGGTACTCGAACCTCATCGGAGTAGCGCGCGGTCCAAAAACAACATGACGTCGCGGCTCTTCGGGAGCCGTCCGTTCGCAATCTTCGCACTTGGAATTGCGTTTGAAAAACGTGCTCATTTTGTAGCGTGTCGCCGGCAAAGTCGCAGAGCAAAAAGGACCAAAAGAGCTGCGGTTGTCTGTCAAATTGATGCCGAATTCAACGACAAAATCGACTGAATTCATGCTAGCATCAAATGCGATTAGCCCGGATGGAAATCCGCGTTGACGTTCGGTTATGACATTGATCAGCTGATGTGGGTGCAGGCGAGTCCCAATGGGGCGGCAGCGGCTGCGGCGCGGCGGCACCGTGGACGCCGTCGGCCCAACCGCGAGCTCCGACGGCAGTCCCGCTCGAGGGGGCGGCGGGGCCTGGCCCGCTGGCACACGCTGGACTCGGGAGAGGAGGCGCCGCAGCCGCCCATCGAGGTGCGCGCGTGGACGGGACGTCGCCACGACGACGATGACGCGCCGCCCGCCTTTGTGATGACGTCATCAGTCTCAAACGGACGGCGCCGAACGCCGCCGCCGCCGCGACGGAACGGTCTGACGACGACGCCTGTGATGTCATATCGGGTTCAATTGCAAGCTCCGTTCGACACGCGAACGCCAGGGACGCGCCCCGCCTCCAAGACGCGCCCATTTCCAGTGACGTGTCCGCCATCAAAGACACGTCGCTCTCCGGTGACACGTCCCTCATCAAAGACGCACCCCCTACTCGGGACACGCCCAATTCAAGCGGCGCACCCCGCATCCAGGACACGCCTGTTTCCAGTGACGGGCCTGACATCAAAGACACACGCCTTGTCCGTGACGAGTCCCTTTCCAGTGAAAACCTGGACTGCAGTGAAACGCCCCACGTCCAAGACACGCCCATTCTTGGTGTCACGTCCAACATCAAAGACACACCCCTCTCCGGTGACACGTCCTTCATCAAAGACGCACTCCCTACTCGGGACACGCCCATTCTTGGTGTCACGTCCAACATCAAAGACACGCCCCTCTCCGGTGACACGTCCTTCATCAAAGACGCACTCCCTACTCGGGACACGCCCATTCTTGGTGTCACGTCCAACATCAAAGACACGCCCCTCTCCTGTGCCGTGCCCCTCATCAAAGACACACACCTTGTCCGTGACGAGTCCCTTTCCAGTGAAAACTTGGACTGCGGTGAAACACCCCACATCCAAGACACGCCCATTCTTGGTGTCACGTCCAACATCAAAGACACGCCCCTCTCCTGTGACGTGCCCCTCATCAAAGGCGCACCCCGCACTTTGGCCACGCCCAATTCAAGTGACGCACCCCGCATCCAGGACACGCCTGTTTCCAGTTACTGGCCTGACATCAAAGACATACGCCTTGTCCGTGACGAGTCCCTTTCCAGTGAAAACCTGGACTGCAGTGAAACGCCCCACGTCCAAGACACGCCCATTCTTGGTGTCACGTCCAACATCAACGACACGCCCCTCTCTGGTGACACGTCCTTCATTAAAGACGCACTCCCTACTCGGGACACGCCCATTCTTGGTGTCACGTCCAACATCAAAGACACGCCCCTCTCCTGTGCCGTGCCCCTCATCAAAGACGCACCCCTCATCCAAGACACGCCTGTTTCCAGTGACGGGCCTGACATCAAAGACATACGCCTTGTCCGTGACGAGTCCCTTTCCAGTGAAAACCTGGACTGCAGTGAAACGCCCCACGTCCAAGACATGCCCATTCTTGGTGTCACGTCCAACATCAAAGACATGCCTCTCTCCTGTGCCGTGCCCCTCATCAAAGACACACGCCTTGTCCGTGACGAGTCCCTTTCCAGTGAAAACTTGGACTGCAGTGAAACACCCCACGTCCAAGACACGCCCATTCTTGGTGTCACGTCCAACATCAAAGACACGCCCCCCTCCTGTGACGTGCCCCTCATCAAAGACGGACCCCGCACTTTGGCCACGCCCAATTCAAGTGACGCACCCCGCATCCAAGACACGCCTGTTTCCAGTGACGGGCCTGACATCAAAGACACACGCCTCGACCGTGACGAGTCCCTTTCCAGTGAAAACTTGGACTCCGGTGAAACACCCCACGTCCAAGACACGCACATTCTTGGTGTCACGTCCAACATCAAAGACACGTCCGACTCCGCCGGCGTGTGATGTTCCCCAAACAGGAAGTTGTGAAATCGTCCGCCCGTCTTCCGATTGGTCCATCAAGTTTGTTGGCAGGTTAGTATTTGAAGGGGGCGGGCACTCTCCCAACTTGGCACTTTGCTGACTTTGTAGCTTTCGCCAAGAGGACAGAAAGGGATCCACATGTCTACCCCCCCCCCTTTTCTTTTCTTCATCTCCTCCTTTCTTCTTCTTCTACTTCCTCGTTAACATCCCGGTGCCTTATTTGATTGACACCTCAACAATAATCCCTCAACTTTCGACAAACGTGAAAGCAGTCGTGGTAAATCGGCTCCGTCCTGGCGTACAAGTACAGATATTGGTGTTTAAAAAAAAAAAATTTTTAAAGGAATGCATGTTAGAAGTCCTGCTAAGCGACTGAAAATTTTTGCCGTCAGTGATGTCAACTGTTTTAAATCGTTTCCCTCTTTTAACTTTGTACATCACGCTCGGACTGGAAATAAAAACCAGCTTGCACTTGTGCCTTTTTTGGGATTCGCTTGCCTGCCCCCCCCCCCTTGATTTTGATTTCATGTTTGGTGCTTTGCCCCCGACACGGCGAAGCTGCCGAAGCCATCGACGCACACGGCGTCAACCTTCTGTTTGCGGCGCTCGTTTCTCCCTCCTTGAGAGGGGGCGGGGGCGGGGGGGGGCAGCTGCCGGACGGCTCGGCCTTCCCAGCCGGTTAATGATTTGCGACGCGTCGGGGTGAGAAGCGGGGCGGCTGGACGGGCGTGGGTCAGTCGGACATGAAGCGCCACGCGCTCGCCTGCTTCCTGGCCTTCCCGGCGGCGCTCTTGCTTTGGGGCTCGGGGGCCCGCGGGGGCCCCCTGAGCGGCCCCCGCCCCAACATGACGGACCAGGAGCTCTTCTGGGGCGCCGACCAGTACGACTTTTCGGTGGTTCTGCCCGCCGCTGGGATGGACTGCTTCTGGCACTTTGCGCACCACGGGGAGAAGTTCTACCTCAGCTTCATGGTGAGAGTTTGTCGCTTGGCCACTCGGAGGGGGGGAGGGGGGGGGGCGGCTGCACTAGCGTTTTTTTGTGGTTGCGTTCAGGTGCAGTGGGTGACGGGCGTGGGCCACGACCGCCACCTGTCCGTCACGGTCAACGCTCCCAGCGGACTGCTGCTCTCCACGGTGGATGACGCCAACGGGCAAATCGACCTGGACGTCCGCGAGACCGGTGCGCACATTATTGACGAAGCGTTTCGGCCTCAAAAGAGACATGTCGGAGGCGCACACTTTTGAACTTTGCGCGCACGTGTGTGTGTGTGTGTGTGGTGTGTGTTGTGTGAGAGTGTGTGTGTGGTGTGTGTTGTGTGAGAGTGTGTGTGTGGTGTGTTGTGTGTGTGTGTGTTGTGGTGTGTGTTGTGTGTGTGGTGTGTGTGTGTATGTATGTGTGTGTGTGTGTGTGTGTGTGTGTGTGTGTGGTGTGTGTTGTGTGAGAGTGTGTGTGTGGTGTGTTGTGTGTGTGTGTGTTGTGGTGTGTGTGTGTGTGAGTGTGTGTGTGGTGTGTTGTGTGTGTGTGTGTTGTGTGTGTGTGTGTGTGTGTTGTGTGTGTTTGTGTGTGTGTGTGTGAGTGCGTGTGTGTGTATGTGTGTGAGTGCGTGTGTGTGTTTGTGTGTTGTGTGTGTGTGGGTGTGTTGTGTGTGTGTGTGTGTGTGTGTGTGTGTGTGTGTGTGTGTGTGTGTGTGTGTGTGTTGTGTGTGTGTGGTGTGTATGTATGTGTGTGTGTGTGTGTGTGTGTGTGTGTGTGTGTGTGTGTGTGTGTGTGTGTGTGTGTGTGTGTTGTGTGAGAGTGTGTGTGTGTTGTGTGAGTGTGTGTGTGTGTGTGTGTGTGTGTGTGTGTGTGTGTGTGTGTGTGTGTGTGTTGTTTGTGTGTGTGTGTGTGTTGTGTGTATGTATGCGTGTGTGTGGTGTTGTGTGTGTGTTGTGTGGTGTGTATGTATGTATGTGTGTGTGGGTGTGTGTGTGTGTGTGTGTTGTGTGTGGGTGTGTTGTGTGTGTGTGTCAGGCTTCTACCAAATGTGTTTCAGCAACTTCCACAACCGTTTCGGCAGCATGCAATTGTCGCTCAGCTTCGGCGTTTACTACGAGCAGGCCCCGCAAACGCAGCAGCACGACGCCGCCGACAACGCCAAGAAGCTCAACGACACGCTGAGCATCATCGAGGTCTGCTGCCGCCAACAAACGGAATGATTGCTTGATTTTTCATCGTTTTTTTTTTTTTTAATCGGTGACTTAGCAAAAGGGGGAGCGAGGTGGGCGGGGGCAGTCGTTGGGGAGGGCGGCGATCTCAAGGCAACCACCAGAGGGCACCCAAACGGGGCAGGTTGCCACTGAATG
The DNA here is from genome assembly GCA_026261675.1 of Hippocampus mohnikei. NCBI lineage: Eukaryota > Metazoa > Chordata > Actinopteri > Syngnathiformes > Syngnathidae > Hippocampus > Hippocampus mohnikei. The sequence continues at coordinate 1,245,340 of JAKGUB010000330.1, forward strand.
TGAATGAAGGGAAGATGACGATTGGCCGTCCCGTTGGCGATCGCTTCTGATTTTCAGTCTCCACAGATTCACAGGGTCCGAAACGTTACCCCCGCCCCGCCCCACTCATTGGCCAACCACCCACCACAAACGGGGGCTTGTCACGTTGCGAGGTGGTGGTGGGACCCCAAAAAGCAGGCAACAGGAAGAAGGGAGCAGGTTGTACTTGGTGAATTGAATTGAAACCGAGAAAACTAAATCCAAAACAAACAAAGTCCAAAGTAGCCAACAAAAATCACAACTGAAGCTAAAACGGAACCGCGACCGAAACAAACCTGACAGCAACAAACAAACATGACAGCGGCCAAGAGCAAACGACGACCCGACAACTGCAGGGAAGAACCCCACAGTGCCACCTGGTGGTCACATAACAGAATCGCGACCTGGCTGGAGCGCATCCATGAAAATTCCGGCGAGTCGCCGCTCGGCGAGCAAGTTCGTAACGTTGCCGCGTTTGCTTTTTCCCAGGCGTCGTCCCGCCGCGTGGAGAACGCCGTGTTCCACATGTTCCGCCACTACAACGCGGGCCGCCTGCGCCGCGGCGCCGACGACTTCTTGCTGACGTCCAAGCGGCGCCGCGTGGGCTGCTGCTCGGCCTCCCTCGCCGCCCTGATCGTGCTGGCTGGATACGCGCAGCTGCGCTTCCTCAAGAGCTTGTTCGCGGCGCGAGGACGGCCGCGGCGAGCCGCGCGCCTGCTGACGCTTGGACAAGTCAATCGCCATTTTGGGGGGGGGGGGAAGATTCCTTTTGGTCCAAAAATGAATACGTTAGAGGTGTAACAATTCGTCAATGAATCAATCACCAATCTCTGATCAAATTAGCTTAATTATGATAATCAGTGAATTGTTTGGATTCCTTTTTTGATTTTTTATTTCAATTGTCGGAATTTCAGCTTCTCAACAGTCGGTGCGACGACATTTCTGCAGTTCTCCACGAAGCAGGACCGGTTCTCTTTGTGTCGAGTCCAAAATGTTTTTTTGCCGTCCGATTCGTCAGCAAAATCGTCCAGAGATGAATCGATGATTAAATGATGTGAACGTGATTTTAAATAAATTGATTTTTTTGAAAAAGTCGCCCGGACATGCGGTTGGCTCTCACCTCTCTCTTGGAGGCACCTACCTCAGGTCAAAGGTCACCGTGATGGCTTCCTTGTCACATGCCAAACGCGAAAAGGAAATTTTTTTTTTTTTTGCATGTGTCGTCCGTTTCGAAAATTTTTCGGGGAAACTAAAGCTACTTTATGTCCGCCGCCGCCGTCCTCTGAGCGGAAGCGGCGCGCGTCAGCAAAGATGCGCTCCCAACTCTGGAAAGCGCCCCAATAATGGGATTTATTTTCTATTGCCGTTGTTGTTGTTGTGCGGTTTTGTTTTGTTTTGTTTCTTTTCCAAAGCAGTCGTTACCATCCACGTTCCGCATGTACCTTGTTTTTGGTTTCACTTTTAGCACAAAAGAGGACCAACAGGTTTATGCTGGCAGCGGACGATCGTCGCCATTTGCACTTCATCCGTTTGCCGGCTCGGACGGACGGACGACGTCTTCACACAACACTCCACACAACAAATCAGGTATTTTTATTTATTGACACACTTTTTTTTTTTTAATTCGTGTTGATTTGAACGTCCGAATGTTTACTTGGGCGCCAGGGCCCCCCCGGGCAGGTGGCTTTCTTTCACTTGGATGATCGAAATTGGATTGAAAATGTTGTCGCGCCCGCCCAAAGGTTGACGTCCGTCCGCTTTTGGAAACGGAGGGAGGGCGAAATTGTGGGAAAAACAGCGAGTACGAAATTCTGACGGGGGGGGTGGGGGGGGGAATTCTGACGAGAATGCACGAGCGAGATCGTGACCAGTTTTTCCAGTTTCAAGCCTTGACTTGGTTGATTTTTTATTTGGACTTTTTTTTCACGGTCGTGACTTCCAATCCGTTTATCAGACGGGACAAAATGAGAAAAGTGGCTAAGCTGACCGCAACCCCATCAGTGACTAGGCCACACCCCTCAAAGGCACGCTGCAACGCCGCAGGACGAAGGAATGCTGATCCTTTGCTCAAATCCACTTATTTCAGGACTTTTCTCGGGGTTTTTTGGGGGGGGGGGGAGGGTTCTGATTTGATGCAACAAAGTGCTCGTTTTACTTGCAACCTGTCTGCCGCGAGAAAAACTGTTCCGCTTTGTGATGGCTGACGTTTGACTCTGTCGACATTTCAGGCGAGGCGGAAACCCAGCGGCCAAACAAAATGAGCGAGGTGAGAAAAAGCACGCCGCGTGTTTCGTTTTTGCATGCGTGGAATGAACGGGCAACGCCTCAGCGATGTCTTCAGTGTGCAACGAAGAAAGGAATGTGGGGGGTGAGGGGGGGTGGGGACTGTGTGTGTGTCTTTGTTGTGTCTTTGAGGGGCATACGTTCAGTTTTTATGTCTGTCCTGTCGGGTGTCCACTTGTACCGTAATTTCCACACTAAAAGGCGCACTGGATTTATGAGGCGCAATCTACAATGCATCCAGTAGATGGTGCTACACTTAAGAAAACCGCGTAACCCGAACGCCTTAAGTTTGAACTCAGCATGTCTCGAGCAAAGGAGCCATTTGGAGGGGCGAAATATGACCGTAATTACCATACACGAGGCGCATCGCATTTTAAGGAGCCTTTAAGAAAAAATGGAAGGTTTTTAGCTGCGCCTTTTAGTGCGGAAAATACGGTATTCGTGAAGTCGGTGTGTCCCCTTTGGCGTCTTTACGGCGTCGACGTCAACCGTGTCTTTGAGGTGTCCTGGTGTGTGTTTTCGGGCAAAGACCTCAAGTGTATGTCTGTGTTGCGTCTTTGAGGCGTATCCATCTAGCGCAGGGGTCTCCAACGTGGCGCCCGCGGGCGCCAGGTGGCCCGTGAAGACCACCACACCAGGCGGCCCGGCAAGTGCGAGGATTGCGATTTGCCAGTCGAGATTAGGATTTAAAAATGCAAACGCGGGCAGTGTTATAGATGCTATCGCTACCTATTTAGCGATCTATCGATCTAATCGGCTAATATTATTGAATGTAATTGGTACAAATGTAAATTTCAGACGTGTATCAATTTGGTAGCCCTTCGCACAATCAGGACACATGAAGTAGGTCTCAACTCTCAAAAAGGTTGGTGACCCCTGATCTAGCGGGTCTTTGAGGTGTGTACGTGGTGTGTCTTGGAGATGCCGGTTGTGTCTTTCGGGTGCGGACACCGAGCGTTTTGGTTCCTATGTCACGGAGGTGACCGTGTCTTTGGAGTGTGTCTGAGGGCGATTCGTCTTCAGCGGTGTCTTTGATTCGTCAAAGACCACCTTTGATTCGTCAAGCCGTACGTCTCTCTCAGCCGTTCAAACGCGCGCGTTTGTCGTGTTTTTCCTCGGCCAGCTGTTGCTGGCGAGCGCCGAGCACGTCCTGACCTTGTGCGTGGAGGTGTACAGAATGGTGAAGGTGGCCAAGTCCAACAAGGCCCAGTGCCAGCAGGTTGGCGACCGCGTGCGCACTTTGGAGAAGATGGTGCTGCGCATCAAGCAGCGGCCCGAGAACGCCTCGCCCGATGTCCAGGACGCCCTGGTGGACCTGGCCCACAGTCTGAGGGACGCCACCCAGCTCATGGCCAAAGTCTCCAGAGCCAACGCCGTGGCCGGCTTCTTCGCGTCGAGCAGCAACGAGTCCAAGTTGCAGGAAGTCAGCCAGAAGCTGAACGAGGACGTGCAGCTGCTGTCCATGGCCCTGCAGATCTGCTACGGCGACGCCCTCAGGGACGGCCTGAAGGCCATCGTGGACGAGCACAGGATGGCGAACCGCCTGGAGCCCATCCGACGCAAGCCCGTCCTACGGGCGCCCCGCGCCACGGACCAGGATGGCGGGGATCCGGACGACGGCTCGGCCGGGGCCGAACCCCCCGACGCCACCTCGCTCGTCGCCAAGCTCCTTTTGGCTTCGACGATCAGGCCCGAGAGCAAGGACCCCGTGCCCCCGTCACCCCCCGCCACGTTCGTTCCATCCAAGACGCCCGTTGCCAAATTGTCTGCGACCCAGGCGCCCGTGGCCGCGCCACCTTTCCGCATGTTACCTGTGAGGGCGGCGCCCAATCTCCCAAAGTCACATGGCGCCCCGACACCCAAGACCAATGCGCCTGTTCCGGCTTCACTCGGGTCCCCGCCGCCCGCCATGCCCATGTCACCTGTTACCATGATGTCACCTGTGTCCATGTCCCCCGCCCCCATGATGTCACCCGTCCCCATGATGTCATCCGTCCCCATGATGTCACCCTTCCCCATGATGTCGCCCGTCGCCATGTCGCCAGTCCCCATGTTGCCCTACACGCTGGTGTCCCCGAGGCCTCCAGTGGTCCTCAATCCGATGCCAATGCTCTACCAGCCCCCCACCAACACAGTGAGCTCCACCCTCATCAGCTACAACCGCCCCCCCTCTCAGCCCGACCTGAACCTGGGCCAATTTCTTGCCGCCTTGTCGTCGCAGAGTCACGTGTTTGATAGCGGCGTGAACAGCCCTTATTTCTTTTGACGCCCGCCATCCGTCATCTGCCGTGTTACGCTTCCAACGGGGGCTTCTCAAAACGGGATCGTTGCGGGAGAGAAATTCAAGCCCAACTTACGTCTGTGCAATATTTCCTGTGCAATAAAACGCAAGGTGCAATACATCAAACGCATGCTTGGCGGTTTCTTAAACTTGGTGATTTCCAGAAAGATTTGACTGAGCGTCTTTGGTTTCCATTACTGATACGGTTGAGGTGCGAGTTCCCGGATACGAGCGTCCGTAAAGAGGCTCCCCCGTCGAAGAAATAAGGTGAGAAGCGCGCTCATCCGGGAGGAAGAGATCTAAAATGTCCAAGATGGCGCCCCCCCCGAGGGACCGGTAAGCGGCGCAACAACGGTCAAAGAAATTTGCTGGGGACCGCCCACTGACCGAGCGGTGTTTCTTCAAACTACACGTTGGCAAAGGCGCGTGTATCTTTGGCGCCCCCGTGTGGCCGGGAGGCGGCGCCTGCCCAGAGTTCCTTGGTGGAGTCTCTCGAGGAAGCAAAAAAGGTGGCCAAGGGCGTGGTGAGGAAACCCCCTCCGGGTTCTTTCAACCGACGGCTCGTCGCCGTGGATGAGGTGGGGGCGGCCACGCGGATCAACGGCTAAGTTGAGAGCTTCGCCCTTTGGGCTCGGCTCTTTCTTCGCCAGACGCATCGTCGGTATCGCCACCCGATCCAGACACAGACAGTCGTGCCATCTTAGCCACTTTTCACGCTCAATTTGAAAGTCGACAAAGAAGCTGTCGCGTTGACGAAAAAAGAGATTGGCTCACTTCTCCTGTCCCATGCAAATCCGCTTCAATTCCAAGCGGCGACTCTCAGTTCCACATACGCATCGGCGCTCCTCCAACAACAAAAACAAAAACAAAACAGCAAGGCTCTTGAAGAGCCGACAGCTGCCAACTATGGCGCCCTCTTGGGGAAAAAAAAATACTTAATACTTAGATACTTAACTCATTCAGTACCAGCCAATTCTCCGACCAAACCATTCCCATCGGGCAACTTGTTTTTTGCTCTGAACTTTTGCCAAGCCGGAACTGAGAATCGGTCGGACAGGTTCATCCGGGCTGCAGACGACGACGCCATTGCTGGTTTGTGCTCTGTCTTGTGGTGACCGCGCAAGGAATAAGGTAACTCTTCATTTCGTCACAGAAGATTCGTGATCTTATTTATTTATGTAGTGATCGATTGATTGATTGATTTATCATGTCCAGATATTTTCATTGGGCTGAACGTTTTTTTTTTGGGGGGGGGGGGGTTTGCGCAATTGCCTCACGTCTTTTCTTTCGGTTTGAGTCTCGGCCCCAGCCGGCATGCCCACGGTGCTTGCGTGACGCATGTCAGCCTGTTAGTTGGTTGAACTCTCTTAACGCTCGTGATGAATTTCCTCCCCAAACCTTTTTAAAACATTTTAAATTTAAAAATATTTAAAAATTTTAATACATTTTAAAATATTTTTTTTGTCCATCCATCCATCCAATATGGGTGCTGTTTATCATGGTGGGGCGGGGGGGGTGGCGGGCTTCCTGGAGTCAATCTGGGTGGGTGGTGGCTGGGTATACCCTGAAATGCTTACACGTATTTTTTTTTTTAATGACCCCCCCCAAAAAAAATCTTTCAAAATGATAAAGATTCAATACTGTTATCGGTTCTCCGTGAAAAACGGGGCAGTGGCGGGAGGGGAAAATCCCAAATTTGAAAAAACAATGAACTGTAAAATGTGTGCCCGACTGCCGTTTTAAGTTGTAATATCAGCAATCACCACTAGACGGCAGACATGTTCTAGTTGCATTTACGCTGGGTCTTATACCGTAACATGAGGAGGGACTCGGCAGAGAGAGAGAGCTCCCGATCTCGATCGACCTTTTTAATCGTGTGAATAATTGTCAGTACACCCAAAAATGTTTTGCTCTTAATTTGCATACCTGACATGTGACTTGCTGGACGTTTCAGGCATGTCTTGGAAAACAGAAGAAGACAACGTGAGTACACAACGCCATCGACTTTTTGTGTTTGCGCGCGGGCTTCAAATCGCCGTTTGAGTGTGTCAAATATCAGCCGTGCCTCTGTTGTGTCTTTGAGGTGTCAAAAATTGTGTGTGTGTCTATCAGGAGGTGCTGCTGGCGGATATCGACTTTCTCCTGGACAGGTGCAAGGAGGTGTCCAATCTGCTGCCCAGGGCCAAGTCGCACAGGGCTCACTTCCAAGAGGTCTACGAACACGTGCGCGTTTTGGAGCAGATGGCGCTGAGCGTCAAGCAGCGGCCCGAGAGCGCCTCGCCTGACGTCGGGATCGCCCTGGTGGACGCGGCGCGCTCTCTTGCAACTGCCGCCGACTTCATGGGCAAAGTTTCCCGAGCCAACGCCGTGGTCGGCTTCCTCAAGTCGGGCTCCAACGAGTCCAAGTTCCAGGAAGTCAACCGGAGGCTCCACGAGAACGTGCGGCGGCTGTCCGAGGCGCTGCGCGTGGGCAGCGGCAGCAGCCAAAAGGTTGTCGGTGTCGAGCACCGGTTTGGCACGTCGTTGCCTCCCCCTGCGCCCTTCTTCCACAATGCCATGGCATACTATCCCCCCGCGATTGCCCAACCAGCCGTGCTCTACCGGACCCCCACCCTACTGGCGACCTCCACCACCATCAGCTACAACCGTGCCCCCTCTGGCTCCGCCCTCAACCTGGCACAGCAATACGCAGCCGTGCCAACCCGCCGTGGGCATGCAGCGGTGTGCCGAATAGTTCGTTACCAACGTTTATTAATTTCCATACGTCCCGCGCCATCTTTAATGAGCTGCGTTGAGGTGCAGGAGGACTCTGAGAAAGGTTTCCAAGGACCTGATCTCCATATGTTGACGCGGACGTTCAAGTTGTTCGCAGGAATTTTAGGTCAAAAATAGTTTTTCGTATGCTTGGTATGCTGAATTTTGTGGACACAAGGTAGTATTTCAAGGCCACAAATTAGTTGTTGTTTTGTTTTTGAACGCACATAAATTTACTCGATGCAATTAAAAAAAGAAAGCATATCATGTCTGTGGTTTATTTATTCGTTTTTTTTTTTTGTTAAAGATACAAAGCTGTAATGTACGAGATCTCGCAAAACTTTGCTAGCTATTTTTTTCCCTTCCATGTCCCCTTAGGGCCTCCGTAGTAATGTGATGGGAATAACGTTCTTTATGTTTCAAGAAAAGTAACTTTTATTTTTACAAGAAGGTAGAAAGTTCTGTTTTACCAAGATAGATCATAGCTTAGCATAGGCTAAACATTCGCTGGGCATTTGCGTGTTGAGCCACTGTTTTATTGGACGTGTGAGACCTCCTGCCAACTGCCAGCGATCTTTGCTGCGAGCGTAACAGGAAGTAAGTGGCGAAGCCCGCGAGAAACTCACTTGTCTACAGTTATTACCGAGCGTCGATTCTGACGACTTTTCACGCGTTTGCTTTGGGGGCTCCGCTGTGCTCCAGAGTCAGCGACGACCACCGGCGATCCCGCGGGCCCGCCGTGCCGTGAGATGAACGGCGCCGGTAAACGTTGACTTCCGCACCGGTAAGAGGACGAAGAAGAAGTGGTTTAGCGGCTAGTGGTTAGCACTGACCTGTAGTTAACAACTGCTAGTTAGCATGTAAATTTAGCGGGTCGTCATGTAGCTTTGGTGGGGCGGCACACCTTTCGGCACCCGTGGGCTCACTCACCCCCCAATGCATTTAGGGTGGCCGTCAATTACGGAGTTTCGCTTTTCGCTTTGGTTTGAATTTGAAAACAAATATGTTTATTGGATAAGATGGAGAAAAAAAACATTTAACATGTTTGCGAATCAGAAACGGTCGAACTAATGATCCTAATATGGGATGTTCGATTCCTTTTTTTCCCCAGAACGAGAACTTGATGTCAGATACTTTTAAAGAAAGACGTTTCATTTATTTCTGACAAAAGGCAGACAAGTTACTTCGCAATAAAGAATTGGATATCAAAACAAAAACATCTCAATCTGATTTCGTGTTTATTTGTACAAAAAGGTGTCAAATAAACTCACTGAGTTCATCAACCTAAATGGAAGTGCAAAATAATGCAGGTTCAACTGCTAACCGTTAAGCGTGACACCCTACATCTGAAAAACAGAAAAAATACCACAATGGATTGAATAAAAACTTATGTTGATCAATAGTGATCTATTTGTAACCTATCCAATATAGACAAAATATAGGAAGTGTATAAAATATATATTTTTAATTCTATAAAATCCAGCCATGCATCGGAAAAACGGGTGAGTATAGTTCTCTGCATAATACTACGAGAATACTGCGTAAATAAAAGTGCTATGTTGCCTGGACGAGTACGAGTTGTTGTGTTTTTGACCTAACGTGGTGCAGCTGACATCCTGGATGTGCTCTTCAGATGGAAGCCATGGAGGTGGACCCCCTCCAGCACGGCGCCGCTGCCCCCGCCACCCGCACTGGCATCCCGCCGTCCCGCCGCTGCCCCCCTCATCATCTCTGACTCGGGCAGCAGCACTGAAGTGGATGAGGATGATGACACGGGCGGTGGCGGCGAGGGTGGGGGAGGAGCGCGGGTGGTGGTCCCGCTCACGCTTCCCGCCACCTGGGCCTTCAGTCAGAGGAGGGCGGGCCGAGGCGGCTCGGCCACACAGTCGCCGCCCGTGCGGAGGCGTGTTCGGTGAGGTCGACCCTTTCGTCACCCGCCGGCCCGTTGTGCCTCGTGGCTTTCTCGGACGCCAAATTGTTCATTTTGTCCGAATGAGATATAGTCCAAACGTATGTTCTGATTGGCTTTTTTCCAGGCAGGGCTTCCGGGTGCACTACTCCAGCCAAACGGCGCCGCATTCCTCCAGAGGCTTCCCCGACTTTGTCCTGCGAGCCCCCGCGGCCGCGGGCGCCGACCGGCCGTCCAGCAGCACCGAGGCCAGCGAGTCCGACGAGGAAGAGGAGGGTGAGGCGGCTCCGGCTGCCGTCCAACAGGCCCCGCCCACTCACCCCCTTCCTCCCGACAGCCATGACGACAGTGCGCGACTGCGGGAAGGTGCCGCTGCGCCGCCTGGTGGGTGCTGCTTTCTTGGGGGTGTGGGGGGGGCTTTTATGTGTGCTTTGCCTTCAACTCTTCTTCTCGTCTTCAGCTCCAGACAGCCAGAAAGAAGGAGACGATGGACCGACTGGCGTGCAGGTCAGGTGACACCCCGCCCCCCCCAAAAAAAAAAACCTTTGACATGGGCTGAGGTCAGCGCATTAAATTGGCCGGCCAATAAATGTGTCGGGCCGCGATTATTATTATTATTATTACTATTCTCATCTGCACTTCCAGCCGCCCGCTACCCCGCCGGCGTCCCGAAGCGAGGAGGGCGAGGGCGACACGTGCAGCATCTGCTTCGAAGCGTGGACGGCGGCGGGCGAGCATCGCGTGGCCGCCCTGCGCTGCGGACATCTTTTTGGGTTCACCTGCATCCAGAGATGGTTGATGTCTCAGCGCTCGGCTGCCAAATGCCCGCAGGTCGGTCGCGCCCGCGTTTGATGCCCATCTTCTTACGCGAGGCCGTTCAACAGAGGTCGCCGACTTTATTTTGAAACAGGAAGTTCCTTCTTGGCTGCCGGTTTGATCCACACTTCAGAAATAAATGTGCTCACATTTTTTGGGGGGTTAGAGCATCTTGTCTTCGTTCCACGGCTTTTCTCCAGGAATATTACGATTTGGTCATGTGCACAATCCTGACCTTTGAACTATGCGAGTTTAAAACGTGTGTGTGTGTATATTATCAGTTAAAAAAAAAAAAAAGAATGGCAACAACAAAAAAAGTTGGAGTCACCGGTAAGTTTTGTCATCTGACTCGCGAGCAGTTTTTAGAACAGGCCCGCGTGATCCTTGGGGGGGGGGGTCACCAACGCGTGCCCCGGGGGTCTCCACGCGGCGCCCTTGACTCGCTCTCACGTCTCACCCTCAGTGCAACAAGAAGGCCAAGCGCTCGGACATCGTGCTGCTCTACGCCCCCAAGCTGCGGGCCATGGACAACAGCGTGCACGAGAGCCTCAAGAGGTGAAATGCCCCCTGTCACTCTCCACCTCCGCCTGCTCAGCTGGCGTGTCCGCGCGCAGGTCCCTGGAGGAGGAGCAGTCCCGGAGGAGGAAAGCCGAGCTGGAGTCGGCGCAGTACAAACTCAAGCTTCAGGCCATCAGCAACAAGTACGGTCAAGCTCAACAGGAACTGCAGGTGCGTACTTCCTGTTTCCCCCCCAGAGTCGAAGCCGAGAGAGTCTTGCCGGCGCGCCCTTGACGCCGCTTGGCTTTTCGTCCGGCAGGAGATGAGAGCTCGGATCGTTCAAGCCGGCGGGCGCTCCGCCGCCGCCGGCGCCTCGTCGTGCCCCTCGCCCCTCGCCGGTTTGCCCGGCTCGCAGCTCACGGCGCCGTACGAGTTCCGCGACGCCGTGCTGGTGTCCGCCAACGGGGGCTGCAGGGTTTTGGCCCACTGCCAGTCGCTCAACTGTCTGCTGGCCTCGCAGCCGTCGGCGCACGCCGCGCTGGTGCCCGGTGAGCCCGCGCTTGCGTCCGCTTTCTTATCCCCTCCTCCTCTCACTTCTCGCCCCTTTTTGTTTCTTCTCATTCCTTCTCCCGTCGCGCGCCCCAGGCTGGGGCGTGAAGAAGGTGAGCCTGGCCCACCTCCGGTCCAGCCAGTACATTCCCATCCACAGCGCTCACATTCGAGCGTTGTCCTTCAACCGGCAGAACGACGGGCTGCTGCTCTCGGCGTCGCTGGACAACACCCTCAAACTCACCAGGTGACGCGAGCCCGCGGCGCCTTCCCCGCGGCGGCTCTTTGGCTAACTCGGGCGAAAACGTTCCGTCCGCGTTGGCGTCAACTTGCCTCGCGTTTGCAGCCTGCCGGCCAACGCGGTGGTGCAGACGTACAACGCGGGCAAGCCGGTGTGGAGCTGCTGCTGGTGCGCCGACAAGCCCAACTACGTCTACGCCGGTCTCAGCAACGGCTCCGTTCTGCTCTACGACATCAGAGACACCAGCGCCCACGTGCAGGAGTTCCAGCCGCCGCGCTCCAGGTGGACCGCCGACGCTCCACATCTCCGCTGTCGGCGCGTTTGCTTTTTGTTGTAAAAAAATCGACTCCCGAGTCTCGAACTTGCCGTTTTAGGGCCCCGGTGGCGTCGCTGTGCTACGTCCCGCGCGCGGCGTCCAGCTCGTTCCCGTGCGGCGGGCTGGTCGCCGGCACGCTGGAGGGCGGCTACTTCTGGGAGCAGCTGGACGAGAGCACGTATAAGCCGCACATCCTGCCGCTCGAGGCGGGGAGCTGCACCGACATCCAGGTGGAGACGGAGAGCCGACATTGCCTGGTCACGTACCGAGCCGGTGAGATGGCGGCGCCGTGTGCGGGAGGCTTGTGAGGCTCGGGGGGGGGGGGGGGGGCTTTGGAGTTTTCACGGAAATTGCGTTTTAATTGTTGGGTGAAAAATCTTGGAGATCCCAAAATGGCGTCTTGCAAATCAGCAAGTTTCACTTTCCTGAGAAACCATTTTTACCATTATTAAACCATTATTAGCTGTGTCGCTAGGCTAATGTCGCTAGGCTTATGTCGCTAGGCTAATGTCGCTAGGCTAATGTCGCACCCGAGACGCAAAAGCCTTTTCATGACATCATCAGGAGCAATCGACCCGCAGCGTCGCGTAACCGTCGGGACGGCGGGCGGCTTGACCGCTCACGCGCTAAAGTCAACCCGCCCGCGCTTGTTTCCCCCGCACGCAGGCCGGCTCCACCCGACGGTGCGCTGCGTCCTGATGGCGCTGACCCGGACGCCGCCGCGGGACGACGGCGAGCCGCCCGGCTGCTCCTGCTCGCCCGTGCATACCTTCAGCGCCGGCTCGTCCTGCAAACTCCTCACCAAGAACGCCGTCTTCGCCAGTCCGCACGGAGGCGGCGGCGCTCTGGTGTGCGCCGGAGACGAGGCCACGCAATCCGCCATGGTACGTATGGGCCGGAAACGCAAATTGAGTCCGTTCAAAAAATATCCCTTGGCACGAACGAGTGCGCCGTCACCTTGCAAAAGGTCGCGGCGGCCTGATCTGACGTCATCTTTTCACGCTGCCGTCGAGGTGTGGGAAGCGTCCAGCGGCGCCCTCCTCCAGAGGCTACCGGCCGACCTCCCCGTACTGGACATCTCGCCGTTCGCCGTCGACGGCGAGCACTTCCTGGCCACGCTGACGGAGAAGATGCTGAAGCTCTACAAGTGGAAATGAAAAGACGCCGAGCGCGCACGCCGATCGCATTTCGAGGCGCCGCCGGGTCGACTTTCCTTCATCATGTTGAGCGTTTGACACATTTGGACATGAAATCCTGGGATGTTTTTTTATGAGAGGGAAGAAGCTTCCGGGGCCTTTCGGCAGAAGCCCGGCACGTCGAATTGCGGCCCGGAACTCGGCACTCGGCACAAAGTGCTCATGGATGGTTTGTACGAGGAGCCACGCGACCACAGATGTTCCAAATCAAGACACCAAAAGCAACCTTTGGCCTACTTTTTCACAACCGTTCCCTTTGTGAACCCATGTACAGTTTGTATGATGACCGAGGATTGTTTTATATGCGTCATTACGTTGTTTCGCTTTCAAGTGAATAATAATTAAAACAAATATTTTTCAGTCTGAGTTGGTTTGAACTGTCGGGGTCCAACAACAACTTTTCATCCATCCTGAATTTATACTCATCAGCCCGCACAGGAGTAGATATGTTTTTGTTTTGGGAGAAAGTATAAACACATTCCAAACATGATGTGATTCTTGAGACTCCAATGAAAGAATTGGATGCAGCTCCAAATCAGATGTCAGGGGGGGGGATCATCTCCACAAGATGATTTGTACACTTTTTTTTTTCCTCTGAGAAGAAACAAAACAACTCAGTATTGCTCCGAAGCAACGCATTAAAACGAGTGATTTAATGCCAACAACGAAACAAGGAAGTCGTTCGGTTGTGACCCAAATCTGCCACTCTTTGAATCTTTATCAGTAAACCTGTGTTGAATTGTAGTTCTGGATTTTGAGGAATCGGGGGCGGCAGGAAACGCCACGATATCGCTCCTTGACCCCATGACGTATTCCAACAAACAGTAAGGAACGGTGGCATAAAGTGTAAGAAACTGGAATTGACCAATGGCCTCGGTGTCAAAAGTTGGTGGAAAAGTCTGCGCCGAGGTTTTAAAAAATGGCTCCCCCGAGCTTCCGTCCTCGGTATGACGCATGCGCAACAACGATTTGCATTGGGCTCGTGCGATTGGTTGACCCGCCACCTGAACCCAGACGTCCTCATGAATTATTCACGAGCCGCCCACCTCCAGCCAGCCCGGGCGGAAGCGCGCAGCTCAGGCGGTCTGATTGATGTTCTTCGGCACAACCGGCGTACCGACTTTCCCGAGTGGCCCTGAACGCAGCGCCAGGCAGCAGGCTGAAGATGGCGGATTGCATACGTGTTCCTCACCTCCTGCTTTTTGTGTGCGTCTCGTCGTTTTTCCGGCTGTATCGAGCGGACGGCAACGGCCCGGCCAAAGCGTGGCCCGTCGCCGCCAACTTCCAGAACCTGCCCGGCGCGGTCAACGCGGGAGCTGCCGCTGAGAAGAACCCGGGCGGCGGTGGCGGCGGCGGCGGGGCCTCGGCGTCTCGGAAGCGCTCCGCCGCCTGGAAGTTGTCCGAGGAGGCGGTGTGCAGGGACGACCTGACGCGCCTGTGCTCCAAGGAGACGTGGAGCAACAACCTGGCGGTGCTCGAGTGTCTCCAGGACAAGAAGGAGGTTGGTGGCTGCTCGTTCGGGGCTTTTTGGGGGAGCGGGGAGTGCCAGCTAAAGCTTAGCTGCCTCCGTTAGCCACCAGCTAGCCCACGTCCACAGTGGACGTCACGCGTAAACCCGAATCGCTCTTTGAACAACTCGGACTCTCCGGCGCTTTCACATTGAACGGAGAATTTTACTCAAAGCGTTCCCCGGGCGTCCGCGCTCTGCGGTTCTGTTCGGCGTGCTGCTTTTTTTCCACCATAGTTTCCTTGCCTTGTTCTCGACGTCTCTTTGAGGTCGATATTGTGTGAAGGGGTCGCTTGAGGTTGGTGAAGGAGGCGCCACGGTCGGGAGTCGAAAAAGCTTGATGAGAGACGAACGAAAAGGCGCATTTGCAAAAACGTGTCGGCCGAATCCATCGCACGACGAGCTTCTCCTCGGACGTGTCAACCGACGAGCAGCCTCTTAACGGGCAATTTCCCGTCGGCGCCGGAACATCCAAAAAGCAGCATACTGGTTTAAGAGTTCGCGCGTGTGTAATCGGCAGCTCGATAGTGTGGTGTCAAAAGCACCCCCCAAGGGTTCGTTTGGCGGAAAAACATGAACGGGAGACTCTAAAACGCTAAACGTAAAAAAAACGAAAACAATAATGTCACCTAATATCCCAAAACGGAGTAATAGTCACCAAAATACATTCGCACATCTCTACGCATGCGCACTTCAACCTCTGTAAATCTCAGAACAATTGCCCTGATATTTAAAAAGCTTCTCGTCGCTTGATGTCAGAAAACTTTTTTTGGGGGGGAGGGGGGGGGCTGTTAATGTCTCTCTATTGATGCTCACAGCAGAAGCTTTCCAGTAGGTTACTCAAGGCTGATCGATCGTTCTAATAATTTTATTGGCTGAAGTGCGCATAAGTAGAGATGTCCACGTTAATTTTTGGTGATGATTTCATCACAGCTTTCTCGATAGTGAGCGTCTGTGGTCCGCCTCCGCAACCTGCGGGTCTAGACTTTAATGTCCTTAAAATTGGAAAAAAAAATATTGGGGCAATGGTTAAATGTTCAGAGGTTGAAAACGAAAAAGGGCAAGTCGGGATGGCCGCATACATTTTGGCGGTGCTCACCGTTTTTCCGACAGGAAGCAACGTGAATCACGCCGACGTGAAGCGGTTTCACGCGGTCCCCCGTTGAACCGAATGAGCTGCGCAACATGTCCGCCTTTTTCGCTCTGGCCGCCACTTCCGGCGTTTGCTTTGTCTTCCACTCTCGAGTGAAAACCAGCGCGAGTGTCCCGGATGGCTTGCGACCAATCGTTGAGTATGTCGTGCCGCACGGCCCACGACGTGTCATGACGACTCAAAATCGTCCCCGCGAGACACCATTGGATGTTTTCCCGCAACGCCTCTTTTTGGCTCCGAAATCGGGCTACGTTCACATCGTCTGATGTCCGCATTCATGCGCGTTTGTTTTGTTTTTCGGCACCGCGTATTCTCACTAGCGCCCGCTGGATTTTTCAAAGTCCAACTTTGTAATTTCGCCCAGCCGAGCCCCCACGGGGGCGTTGTCACACCCTGTTGGACATTGATGGCACTGCAAGCGGCCAGACCGATGTTGGCGTTTTCAGCCCCGTCACAAATCCCCTTTTTAATCCGCCAAACTCTGTCCCGTTAGGATTTTATTTTTATTTTTTTGTGGAAAAGGCCGAGTGATAAATCAGTCGGGCATTTTTAAAACTTGTTTGGGGGAGGAAACAAATGAAATCTAACAAGTTCAGCCTCCGGCGGACGTGATTCCAAACGCGTCTTGTGATCGTTTGAACATTTTTGGTGGAAAAATGAGCATTTGTGCTCGCTCGTTCGTCGCGCTGTTGGCTCAAGATTAGCCAAATAATCCAAGTCGGTCTGTCAATCATCGTTATTTCCAGATCAAGGGTCCAGGCCTCGACAAACGGGACAACACAATACACAGCTGAGAACAACGTATTTTATTTTGTTTGCTTCAAATTCTTTGTTGTCGGGTTGTAAGCAGGATCAAAAACGAATGACATTAAGAGCGCGTGTACTTTTTGCGTGGCTGCACGTCTGTCGCGGGTGGCCAGCGGCGAACCGGGCGGGGTGTCTCGCTGCTTTTAGTCACATGGCGTTTTTGTGTGTGTGTGTGTGTGTTGTGGTTTGGTGGACGTGGACGTCCGCGGGAGGAAGAAGATGACAACCTCGTCGGGGCGGAGGGGAGGCGTCTGCCCACATCGGTCACAAAGATTTCATCATGTGTGGATGAAAATAGACGGACGCAGAATCGCCCGCTTGGTTTGGCGCTTTGCGTACGAAGCGCCGTCGACAAAGACACGGCCCCGGCGGCGATGACGCGATCGCGGCTTTGGCCGACCCCGAGCGAACCAGTGTAACGCGACGCCTTCATTGTCGGGAACCCGTTCCACCGGCTCTCCTCGGTTGTTTGCGACTCTCGATTCCTTTTGTTCAAGACGACGTGACCTCTGGGCTCGTCGGCTTGTTTTTTGTGGGTTTTGCGGCCGATGCGGTTTTTGCTCTCTTGTCACGTTTCGCCTTCACCTGAGAAGATTCTGATCAGCGGCCAAGAAGGTTGTTTGGCGCACGCGGCAGGATGTGGGCGTGTCCTGTGACTTTAGCGGGGTTTTTTTTTTTTAAGTATTTTATTTGTTTGGATAAAATCTGCTTTGCCGCTTCGGAAGTGTTTCCAATCCGAACAAAAACTAAGATAACATTTGTCGTAGGAATTCAAACGTTGCCTGTTCATTTTGGATAAAAGTCATTCAGTTTCATATTTTGTGTGTGTGGGGGGTTGGGTGGGGGTGAAATAAAAAGTAGAGGATAGGCTCCGGCACGCCCCCGCCCCCTGTCAGTCGAAGCGGTTTGGAGAACGCCCCTTCGTTCCCAAAACAGGAGCTTATTTCAAATTGTGCAGTGCAGAAAATTCACACTCCTAAATTAATAATTCCGTCTCGGTTATTGATTTGGCCCGTCGGATCGCTGCAAACGTCTCGGCTGTTGTTTTTCCCAAAATAAAAACACAAAAGATGGATCAGTCTGCTTGCGCGGATGGTTTTTCGTCCTGTCGCGATCGCGTCCCGAGATTTGAATGGACCCACAGCTCAGTTAGGCCACATGAAGAAGCTTCCGGAAGCTCCTCTCGCTCGCTCACCCTCTTTGCGTCCTCCTTGTCTTTCAGGAGACGGACATCGCAGCCGAATGCAGCCACGTAAGTGCGCGGGTGTGAAATGCGTCTCGACCGCACGGCTCTGTTTCCAAACCTCTTTTTTTTGTGTGTGTGTGTGTGTGTGCGTAGCTGCTGTGGAACTACAAGCTCAACCTGACCACCGACCCCAAGTTTGAGTCGGTGGCCGTGGAGGTGTGCAGGTCCACCATCTCCGAGGTCAGTGCAAATGTCACCGCCCTGGTGGCCAAACGTTGCGTGCGCCAAATTGAATGGAAGTCACGTCGGGTGCCCCGCAGATTAAAGAGTGCGCGGCGGAGGAGCTGGGCAAAGGGTACCTGGTATCGTGCCTGGTGGACCACCGCGGCAACATCAGCGACTACCAGTGCAAGCAGTACATCACCAAGATGACCGGCATCGTCTTCAGCGACTACCGCCTCGTCTGCGGCTTCACGGACAAGTGCCGCGACGACATCAACGCGCTCCACTGCGGCAGCATCAGCTCGGGGGGCAAGGTGCGGCGCCGGCACTCCCGATAAGCATGTCCAAAACCTCGGTTTTTTCGTCCATAGTCCCGTTCCAGAAGGTGTTGAGGCCGGCGGCGTTTGCTCGTGTTTTTCTGTGGCAGGACGTCCACTCGCAGGGCGAGGTGATCGCGTGCCTGGAGAAGGGCCTGGTGCGCGAGGCCGAAGAGCGCCCGGCGCGCACGCCATCAAGGACGAGTGCAAGAAGTCCATCATGCGGGTGGCCGAGCTCTCCTCGGACGACTTCCACCTGGACCGATATCTCTACTTTGCCTGCCGGGAAGACCGCGAGCGCTTCTGCGACAGCGTGAGTCTGCCGGGTTCCGGCGCTTTGAAGCCCCTATTCAAGAATCGGGCGTTTGTGTTTTTGAGACGGATGCGGAAGGAAGTGGGAGACATTTTGTTCCAGTTCGCAGAATCGAGGAAATTGGAGATGGCCAAATGAACTCTTTCATTGCACAAGCCGGACTTGTACGTCTTTTGAAAATTAGGCCCCGCCTACCAAGGAAGTACTTGTACGTCTAAGTCTTTTTATTTTTTTATTTTTGTCATAGTGAGGAGGAGGGTCTGATGCAATCTGTGACTGAGAATAAGCCGTTTGCATTGTAAATCATGTTTAAAAAAAAGCGACCAGTAGGTGGCAGTGGTGCCTCACGGGAAGCTCTTTTTCTCCATTTTTTTTGCCCAGGAATCGCCATTTTCATGAAACTTAACCATTTTATCATGCCGATTGCTGAGGAATGGAAAAAGATTTGAATTTTTTTTTTCCAAACTTGATTTTGGCAGGCCCCGTGTTTGTATAGCATTCGAACCAAATATTCTGTGGGCCTTGCGAGATCAGTCAAAATCCAAACGCTGGGATTGAGGGGGTTGCTCCAGTGAAAATGGCGGGGATGGAATGAGTTAAGGGCCGCATCCAAATGCAAATTCCTGGTCGAAAACAAACAAAAAAACAAACGCCAAAAGAAAACCTTTTTTTATTTATTTTTTAAATTTATTTTTATTTTTTATGTCGGCTGGATCCTTTTCTTTCTAGTCCAGGGCAGTGGACTGTTCACTCCACTCTTATTTTAATTGACGGATTATAATGCTGTCGCTGAGATCAGTTCAGTCACAATTCCGCTTTAAAAATTTGGACCAGGGCCCTTTCGCATTTGTGGGTGTGAATTGCATCCGTCCGTCTCCTACGCGGCCTTCGGTTGACGCTCATCACCAGCAGAAAAAGCTCACAAGTGACGGACGGACCAAACGGATGCGTGTCGCCTTCGCCTGAGCTTCTTTTCGATTGGTATCTCACCAGCGGAACCTACTGCAGCAAACTCGTGACCAAAACATGATCAAATATCCGTCACGGATATCCTCGATCACGAGTCGACCTCGGGGATGAAAGATGCGTGCGTGTGTTTAACGTGCGCCTGCCTGCTCTTGTGTGTGTGTTTTGCGCAGACGCTGGCAGGGGAAGGTCGCGTCTACAAGTGTCTCTTCAACCACAAGTTTGAGGAGGCCATGACGGAGCGGGTGACTAGCATTTCGGTTCATTTTTGGCCTTTTCCGCATTCGCCCTCCATTTCTGCGAAAATGGGATCAACTACGTGACAACACCAGCCTCGAGGCTGTCGTCATGCGTCTGCATTCGTTTGTCATTTCAAATTTTGTATTTCTATTTTTTTTCAACGCGAGTGGCTAACGCGCGTCCCCCCCCCCCGTCCGTCCGTGCGTTCAGTGTCGCGAGGCGCTGACCACCAGGCAGAAGCTGATCGCCCAGGACTACAAAGTCAGCTACTCGCTGGCCAAAGCCTGCAAGTCGGACCTGCGCAAGTACCGCTGCAGCGCGGACAGCGGCGTGCCCCGTGCCCGCGAGGCGCGGCTCTCCTACCTGCTGCTCTGCCTGGAGTCGGCCGTGCATCGAGGTACATCGCCGAGCGCGACCGCGACGGACGGACGGCGGCGGTCCTCTCGGCTCCCAACGCGCCTTTTTTGCGCGTCTGCGGCCAGGTCGCGTGGTGAGCGGCGAGTGCCAGGGCGAGATGATGGACTACCGCCGCATGCTGATGGAGGATTTCTCCCTGAGCCCCGAGATCGTGCTGCACTGCCGCGCCGAGATCGAGGGCCACTGCTCGGGTCTCCACCGCAAAGGCCGCACGCTGCACTGCCTCATGCGGGTCGGCCGCGGCGACGCGGGCGCCGTCGACCCCAACTGTCAGGCACAAAACAAACGCGCAAAGCGTCAGTACGCCCCCATTCGACTTCTCCGCCTCCCGTTGACGACCATCCACTGCATGCGTCCTCCTTGCTAAAGCTCCTGTCTTGGTTTTGTTTTTGTGTTTTTTTTTTTGGGCGGGGTCCTCCCTCAGCTGCAGACGCTGATCCAGGAGGCCGACCCCGGCGCCGACTACCGCATCGACCGCGCGCTCAACGAGGCCTGCGAGTCGGTCATCCAGACGGCCTGCAAGCACATCCGCAACGGCGACCCCATGTCAGAATCGCACTTTCTTCCCTTTAAAAAAAAGTTATCGCGGTCAAACCTCGGTTTTCGTCCAGAATCCGTTCCATAAACCGAAACCACGCTCAGGAAAAATCAATGTTTCCTGAACACGTCTGCTCACAATGGAAAGCGCCGCGAGGAAGCGTCACTTCCGCGTGTAAGGAAGGCGAGAGGAGTCAAATGGTGCATTCAAGTGCGCTCAGTTCGTTTCGAGAACCGAAATTTGTTGGTCATCCGAGGCATTAAAAACGCACATTTTTTGGTCGAGAACCGTGACGTTCGAAAACCGAGGTTTGACTGTATTGTTATTTTAATTTTGGGGAAAAAAAAATGTCAGAAGGAGCCAGAGAAAAGCTGCGCCGGCGCCTTGCGTGTGCTCAGTTTCCGCCATGTCGGGGTGTGTGTGTGTTCCGGTTTTTGTTGTTTGTGGATTCCCGATCGCATTTGTTTGTGTCCACTTGTATTGTTTTTGCGTCTGTGTGCGTCGGAGGATTTTAACTCCTTCAGCACCAGCCAATTCAAACCGAGTCTGAAATGACGTATCGAACCGTCTTTGGGAGTGAACGAGTTACGGTCCAAGTTGAAAACTAGGACCCGCGCCGGCGTGGGGTTTTTTTCCGCGCTCGCTCTGGCAAACATTCCAGCGTGCCTGCGTTTTGCGCCTCCACCTTTCTCGTCGCTTCCTTTTGTTCAGGATCCTGTCGTGTCTGATGGAGCACCTGTACACGGACAAGATGGTGGAGGACTGCGAGCATCGGCTGCTGGAGCTGCAGTACTTCATCGCACGAGACTGGAAGTAAGCCCCACCCACCCCCTCACGAACTTGTCGGCGCACCCCCCGCCCGCCACTAAGCTCCAAGCGACCCCGCGCAGGTTGGACCCCATCCTGTACAGGAAGTGCCAGGGCGACGCCGTGCGCCTGTGCCACACGCACGGCTGGAACGAGACCAGCGAGATGATGCCGCCCGGCGCCATCTTCTCCTGCTTGTATCGCCACGCCTACCGATCGGTGGATCAGGGCCGCAGGGTGAGTGAGTGAGTGAGTCGCTGGGGGGGGGGCGGAACTCGGTGCCCGATCGACTCATTGGCAGATTCGAGCTGTTTTAAAATGGGTCCGGGTGGGCGAGTGGTTCGCGCGTCGACCTCACAGTGCAGAGGTACCGGGTTCGATTCCGGCGCCGCCATTTTATTTGCATGTTCTCCCCCCCGTGCCCGCGTGGGTTTTCTCCGGGTGCTCCGGTTTCCTCCCACATTGATAGGCTCCAGCCCCCGCGACCCTCGTGAGGATAAGGATAAGGGTTATGTGGAATTTAATTCTTCCAAATTGCCCCATTGGCTCCAACAAATCCATTCGAGCGTAGCCCCCTCGACGTCGCCTTAGCAACCCGCGCTGACGTGAGGACCGAGCGTCTTTTGTCACGCATGCTCATTGACCGCCACGTGTTGTCATACGTAGCACCCGGTCGGAGTCACTGAAGAAGAAAACACCACCGTGAGTATTTCCTGCTCAATTGGTGATGAGGAGGATGATGATGATGAGGATGAGGATGCCCCCATGACACCCCCATTTATTGCGGTACACATTCCACACCCACCTGCAGGTGAAAATCGTATAGCGCAATCATGTTTTTGGTGGTTTGACGCCTCACGCTTTGAACGCATTTGCAATTACCGAGAGACACCTAAAAGGGAGAACGCAAGCCACATTTTTTTTTAGCCGCGCAGAATAAATCGGGCGGAACGGCCTGCAAGCGAGAACAGGAACGGATTACGGGTGTCCGTAACCACGCCAAAGCGACAATGCTAACTCCGTGCGTAGCAACAGCCGAACAATGTCTGACGCTAACTAAAGGCTAAATTGAAACGTTCGCATTACAATCGATGTTATTGCAGGAGGTGTAAACAATGAACCGCAATATGTTGGGGTGGGGCGGGGGGGGGGGCTGTATTTGACACCTTTTGTCCACGCGCGAACTCAAATCAAGTTTGGGGTGGCTTCTAAATGGCTTGAAGGAGAACTGGACTGCGTGAACAATTTCCAAAAGGTCATTTTTCAGCATTTGTGAGTTTTTTTAAAACCCCGCTTGCGGACTTGGCTTCTGCTCTGTGCTCTTTTCCTTCTTCTGGCTTCTGATTGGCTAAGATTAATGCTCTTCCATTTGAGGCTGCGCTCGAGTTCTCACGTGGGCAAAAAGGATGTTTGGTTTTTTCCCCCAAATCTGTGGACGTGGCAGCTGGAAATCCAAATCCATCTTTGACGCTTGGGGAAACCGATGGCGAACTCGTAATTGTGGTGGCAAACTGCTCAACTGTCATGTGACCAACGCTCGTCATCTTAAAACGATGCCACGCGTTCCAATCGACCCGCGTGGTGCCTTGACTTACGAGTGGCCCGACTTTTCCCCCTTCCACCCAAGTTACAAGCTAGCCTCAATTGTGACGTGAAAATAAAATGGATCCATTTTGGCGCTGTGATGCCCCGGCGTGTGGGCAAGGAGAGCCGCAGTTGGGCAAACAGTCCAACACACAAATCCAAAATGAAAACACTCCTAATGAGCTGCTGTAGGCCACAACTCATCCCAGGCGCTCACACGTACACTTAAGGGGTCAACTCGACTCCGGAGCAACTCGTATCCCAAAACTCCCACGTCAAGGCACTCTTATCTCAAAGCACCACCGAATGTGCTCAAATTGAAGCGTCCCGTGGAATCGAACGAATCGGGGACGGCGGGGGGGGGGGTGCCGAATGTTGTCCTTCTGCCCGTCGTGATGGCGAATGCGGATCTGGGCGCCGCAGCTGTCGCGGGACTGCAAGGTGGAGGTGCAGAGGATCCTCCACCAGAGGGCGCTGGACGTGAAGCTGGACCCCGAGCTGCAGCGCCGCTGCATGACCGACCTGGGCAAATGGTGCAGCGAGAAGACGGAGACGGGACAGGAGCTGGAGTGCCTCCAGGACCACCTGGAGGACCTGGTCCCGGACTGCCGCAACGTGGTGGGAAACCTGACCGAGCTGGAGTCCGAGGTAAGCGCCGAACCGCCCGCCGCGCGTCCAAGACTTTGTTTCGATTGACGCGCGTGTGCCGTTGCGTGGCCTCGGCAGGACATTCAGATCGAGGCGCTGCTGATGCGAGCCTGCGAACCCGTCATCCAGGCCCACTGTCACGTAAGTCCGCTTCCTGCGGCCGCTGCCGAGGGATGTCATCTGGTGGTTGACGCCCCCCCCCCAAACGTCCGCTTCTCAGGAGGTGGCCGACAACCAGATTGACTCCGGGGACCTGATGGAGTGTTTGGCGCGCAACAAACACCAGAAGGAGATGAATGACAAGTGCTCGGTGGGAGTCACGCACTTCCAGCTGGTGAGACACCCCCCCTTTTGGCTTTTATTTCCGCAAACGTCTGCTTACCCGGGGCGTTCTGACCTCCTCTTTCGTGTTTGCGGGCCCCGCAGATCCAGGTCAAAGACTTCCGCTTCTCCTACAAATTCAAGACGGCCTGCAAGGAGGATGTCCTCAAACTTTGCCCCAACATCAAGAAGAAGTAAGCGAGCACCGTGACGTCGTCATTGTTGGGGGCGGCGGGGGGGGGGGCGTACGTGGTCCACGGGCCGCGGCTCGCCCTGACGGCGACGTGTTTTGCCAGGGTGGACGTGGTGATGTGTCTGAGCACCACGGTGAGGAACGACACCCTGCAGGACGCCAAGGAGCAGCGCGTGTCCGTCAAGTGTCGCAAGCAGCTGCGCGTGGAGGAGGTGGAGATGGTACGCTTAGCGCGCTCGCCGGCAGTCGCGTCGCCTTTTTTTGCGCATTGAGGTCAAACGGCATTGACGCGCTGCGTCGCGTCCGCAGTCTGAAGACATCCGGCTGGAACCGGAGCTGTACGACTCGTGCAAGCAGGACATCGGCCGCCTGTGTCAGAACGTGGCCTTTGGCAACGCGCAGGTTAGCACGCGAGGTGCGCGCCGGCGACGCGACGCGGCGGTGACATGACGTGACGTGTGACGTGCCCCGCGAAGGTGATCGAGTGTCTGAAGGAGAGCAAACGTCAGCTGACTCAGCGCTGCCGCCAGAAGATCTTCAAGCTCCAGGAAGTGGAGATGGTGGATCCCGAACTGGACTATCAGCTCATGAGGGTCTGCAAGCACATGATCAGGGTACGTCGCCGGCGCCCCCGCGCGCTCGCGGTTCTTTTCTCGGCCGCGCGCTAACACGCGCGCTAACACGAGCGCTAACACGCGCGCTAACACGCGCGCTAACACGCGCGCTAACGTGCGCTTGGTTGTGCGCGTCTCCCCAGCGGTTTTGCACCGAGTCCGAAGGCAAGAACGTCCTTCAGTGTCTGAAGCAGAACAAGAACAGCGAGCTGATGGATCCCAAGTGCAAGCAGATGATCACCAAGCGGCAGATCACGCAAAACACGGGTACGGGCCGCCGCGGGGGGGGAAAAAAGTTTTGGGGAGGGCGCGGGTGTTGGTTTGACCCCGAAATGTCTGGTTTGGTCGTCAAGACTTCCGCCTCAACCCGATCCTGAGGAAGGCGTGCAAAGCCGACATTCCCAAGTTCTGCCAGGGCATCTTGAACTCGGCCACGGCCGACGGCGAGCTCGAGGGGCAGGTCATCGCCTGCCTCAAGCTCAAGTACGCCGACCAGGTCAGACCTTTTTTTCCTTCCGTTTCTCTTGCGCTCCTTCCTTTCGCTTTGTCGTGACGCGCCCGCCTTGGCGTTTGTCAGCGCCTGTCCGCCGACTGCGAGGACCAGATCCGCATCATCCTGCAGGAGTCGGCGCTGGATTACCGACTGGACCCTCAGCTGCAGCTCCATTGCACTCAGGAGGTTCGCCGCCCGCCGCCGACGATGCTGCCGCCGAGCGCCGCGCTAAGCTAACGCCCCCCCACACCCCTCCCGCCTGTGCAGATTTCGCGTCTGTGCCCCGAGGAGGCGGCGGCGCAGGAGCAGACGGGTCAAGTGGAGGAATGTCTCAAGGTCAACCTGCTGAAGATCAAACAGGATGCTTGCAAGAAGGTGAGCGTGTTTTTTTGCGCTTCCAACGAAAACGATTTTGCGCTTCCAACATGGCCGCCGACAAAAACAAACCCCAACTGGTGACTTTTCATTCTTGTTGAGAAAGACTTGAGTCTCATTTTGCCCCCGTTTGTACCCGACGCCATGGGGCCACTTTTGAGCCTGGCCGTCTGCTTCCAAGCTGTCAATCAATCAATCAAACGGTGCTTTCAGGAGGTGCTGAACATGCTGAAGGAGAGCAAGGCGGACATCTTTGTGGACCCTGTTCTGCACACGGCCTGCGCGCTTGACATCAAGCACCACTGCGCCGCCATCCCGCCCGGCAAGGGCCGCCGTGAGTACACACGGGGGCATTGACTTCATGAATCTAAAACGAGGCCTTCATCGGCATAAAAAAAAATACCCGAACTCGATCTTTCATGTCTTTTTCGTGTCCGCACTGTACTCGGACCAAAAATGATGGTCGCCGTCGGTCAAGCGTTCAACTCCACGCGGGGGGGGGGGGCCCCGTCGTTCGCTCGGCCTGCTCGGGGTGGGAGTTGACGTTTGAAGTTGTGGTTTTGCTGAACGCGGCGGCCGTGTTGCGTGTGTGTGCGCAGAGATGTCGTGCCTGATGGATGCGCTGCAGGACAAACGCGTGCGCCTGCAGCCCGAGTGCAAGAAAAGACTTCAGGACCGCATCGACATGTGGAGCTACGCCGCCAAGGTAGCTGCGCTTTGGGGGGAGACCTGGAGGGGGAGGGGTGTTTGGTCGCGAGGGAACGTCTCGCTGCCCAGTGATGTCACAAAAAGCCGCCCAGGTGACATTTGACGTCGTCATCATTGGGCAGTCGGTCTCGGTCATATGGCCCCCCAAAAAATGATCGCAATAACTTTTTTTTTTTTTTTCCTCGTTGTCTGAACCTGATTACGATTTTTTTTTTTTTTTTTTTTACTGCCAGATTTTAAGCATTGTTCCTGAAAACTAAAGCAAACTCGATCGTACTTCAAGTTTCGATTAGCATGTGAAGTGCCGCCATTTTCAGTCAAGTTGGGACGTTTTGGCACATCCCAACTTCATTGGAATTGAGTTGGTGAAGAAAGAACCAAAACAGGATGAACTTGGCAAAACAATTTGTACTCGGCGCGACAGGACGCGGAGAAAAATGTGAACGCAAAAAAAAAAAAAGGGTTAGAAAACGGGTCATGATGAAACGGGGTGCAACGGCCATCTCTGACCAGCAGAGGTCAGTGTTTGCTGATAAAATACGCCAAAGGAGACGTTTGAAGCGACTGAAGTTATGGTGCGGCGCAGGTGGCGCCGGCGGAGGGTTTCTCGGACCTGGCGACGCAGGTGCTGACGTCCCCGTCCAAGAACTACATCCTGACGGTGATGGGCGGCGGCGTGGCGCTGCTCTTCCTGATGGGCCTGCTGTGCGGGAGATTCACCAAACGCGTCACCCAGGAGCTGAAGGACAGGTAGACCCCGCCCGTGGTGGGGTCTGGACACGCCCACAGCAAGAACCCCGCCCCCCCCCCCTCCCCCAAAGACCCTCTCGGAACACTCAAAGTGGACGCCGACCACTCTCTGACTTGCCCCGCCCACTACCGGAGGCCTCGTTCATTTTTTTTTTTTTTTCCCCCCCTTGCTGGACGGCGTGCCAGTTCGGAGGTAAAGGTGCGAGGGAGCCCAACGTGTTAATGTAGAAGGAAAAAAAAAAAGAAAAAGTTGTCACATGAGCTGCCTCGACAGCGTGCCGCGGTGACTCCGCCCCATTCCAAAAGTGTGCGACGTGTGTTTGAGTGATTGCCGTGGGACTGCTCTGCCTCACGGCCCCCATTCCTCTTCTTAACTTGGCCTTTTTTATTTTTTAATTTTTATTTTACGAAGGCCGCGGACGGACGCCCCGGTGCGCTTACTTTAGTCCCACTTTACGCCCGCGTCGCGAACGCAGCGGCGCGCCAGGCGGCCATTTCTGCAATGTCATCATATTGCCACGCTGTCCGCCGCGACGCTCCGGGACATCGCCGTCAAAAGACGACCACTGCGCGGCGATTCCGTTCGTCTGCAGCTTGTGGGCATCTCTTGCGCAGTGATGTCACAAGCTTAATGATGTCACAAGCTTAATGATGTCGCCGTCGCTAACGTAACGACAGCGCTGTGACGACATTTTTTTTTTTTTACTCCACGTTGATGGTGCACAAAGATGACATCACCAAAAAAAAAAAACGAGGGTAAAAAGAACCTCTGGGGGGGGGGCGTGAAAGATTTATTTTTGTTCGCGTAGCGGCCACGCTGGAGTCATTGCACGGCGTCGAAAAACAGTCGCCACTTAGCTCATTTGCCCGTCGTGGTTTTAGGTGGGTCGTTGTTTCCTGCGTGTGCCGCCTGCCTGCCTGCCAACAAAAATGTCCCGTGCTGCGATCGGACGCGAGTTTGTGACGCGAGCATCGCCGCCGCCGCCTTCTGATCGGCGTCTTTGAAAAGTGGCTTGACGTGAGACGGGTGGCGGCGGCCAACTCCGAGAAGGGCGCCGTTTGGTTTTGCCGCTCGCGGCGAGCCATCGGACCTCACGGGGGGAGCCTGAGTGATGATGTCACCGCGGCGCGACGTCGCCGACGGGACTCACGCCGAGGTCGCCGACGGGACTCTTGAGCAGTTGCGATTTGTGGTTTTGCTTCCCGTTGTTGCCACGGCGACGCGTCCGGCTTTATTTGGCGCCGGACGAAATGTTTTTTTTGTGTGTCGAGGGCGTTTGTTGAGTTTGTTTGCTTCGGTCCACCTTTTTCTTTTCGTGTCGTTTGTTGTGTACGGGTTTGATTGTGAGCGGTTGGTTGAGAATAAAGTCTGCAAGATTTCTACTTCGGCCTTTCGTCTCGCAAAACACGCGAAAGCGAAGGCGCTCGAGTGTGCGTGTGGAGCTCATTTGAGGTCTTGGAAAGAAAATCGAAGGTCCCCCTTTGACTGTGTTTGCCATTTGAAAGGGGGCGGGGCATAGTGTATGTTCACCCTTTGGACTTGTTTCCGTGTGCTTGGCCTCTCGCTTGAAAGTTGGACATTAATTTGGTGTTTTGGAGCAACGGCCGCGTCACAAGCGGCGAAGCGAAAGTTTCCGAGGGTTTGTTTTTGTCGAGCATCAAGAGAAAACAATCCACGCCTTGTCGTGTCTTGAGACATTTTTATTGCTTTTGGTCGAGCAAGGAAAAGAGAGAGAGAGAGAGAGGCGCACCAGATGCGTCTGGTGTCATCGCCGGCTGCCGACGAAGCCTCGATTGATCGCAAAATGTCAAAGAGAGCAAACAACAATTCGGTGTTGGGCGAAATCGGATTGGTACAAATTGGAGCGATTCATTTTTTCCTGCTTTTGGGACAACGTCGCCATTTTTGGAAAGACTCAGCTCAAACTGCCGAGAGTTTCGGTTCTTCACATTTGAGGGACGGCATCTGCGATCATGCAGATTTTCTTATTTCGTCCTCGGTGCCGCAACAGAATCTTTGCGAGTGGTCCGTTTGTTGAGGTGCTCTCCGTCCCAAATTTGGTCAGTGCGTCTCTTTGTAACGCCGCGCGTTGTTCGTTTGTTTTTGTGCATTTTGCCAAATTGCGATGACGAGCGTGGTGGCTGAGACCGGCCGAGTCTCAAGCGGGGGCCCGCGTCCCAAGTAAGCGAAGGGGGATTTGCGAGAGGGCAGGAGGGGCGCCTTCACCCTCGTGCGCGCGATCGGCGCTTTCGAATTCTAGAGTAATTTCTTGATAAGCCGGGTGACGGGAAAGGTCTCCGAAACGCAGGCGACTCCTTTGAAGTCGTCCAGTTCCAGAGACGTCACGTAGGCTCCTCCAAAGTCCTCATCGACGACGTACTTGGCCTGGACGGGGCGGCAAAGAAAACGTTCGCGTCTGAATGAGGGCCGTGAGAATTTTGCTTGATTATTTGACGTACCTTGGCCTCGATGGTCGTGTCGCTGTCGACAACAACCGTGGTGGGAGGCGGCGGGGCAGGGCAGACCTGAAAGATCAACTCAGTTTGCCGTGGTGTCGTCTCATTGCTTTGAATGCTCCGCGGTCTCGGGTTGTACCTGGGATTTGGGCAAGATCGAGCCGAGGTTCGTGTCATAGCCGTACGTGGCGATTCCCATGTTGAGCTTTGCTTTTGTTGCTGTCGCTGCTACAAACTTCTGCATTCCTGCAATCTGAAACGCAGGCAAAGCCTTGATGGGCAAGAGGACGGAAATCGGAAGGCTCGGGCCGAGCTTGCGCCAGGCTGCGGCCAGACTGCGGCCCTCCGAGAGGGGGGGCCTGGTAACCCGCCTTTGGGCAAGGCAAAACCTGATCCAAATATCTCAAGGGTCTGAAGGGCTCTCTCAGGGCTGCGCTTTGTCTGTTCCCTGGTCTAACGAATTCGACTGGCCGATTGCTTTTCCAGTGCAGGAACGGGACAGCAGCCCTCGCATCCATCCCGTGTTTCTCGCCGCCGAACTTTCCTTCGGCCGTGGGTTGACAAATCCCATTGGAGCCGCTATTTCCACGGTGGGTCTCGCTTACCGCATTGGGGAATGTGCCGGGAGGAGAAGTGTGGTCAAGATCAGCGGTCAACACGTTGAAGAAGTCGACGACCCTGGGAAAACGCACACGCGCGGCAGTTATCGCACATCGTAGCGTCAACGCGGCAAAGCTGCCGAATGAGATTTGTGCTTACCCGTCAAGCAGTGGGACCTCGTAACTGTTATCGATGACAGAACTCTCACCGGATACGCTCGCGGTGAGCAGTCGCTTGCCCAGCTCCGCTTTCAGCTCCTGCTCAGCAAAAACGCCAGCATCAAGCCTTTGGCAAACAGTCGGCAAAATTCGCTCCCCATTTTGAAGGGGACAATTTCAGATCAAGATCAGACCTGCATGAGAAGCGTGAAATTTAGCTTGATATCTGGATTGACTATCGTTTGCTTCCACAAGATGTCGACGCCATCGAAGCCCTCATCATCCACGACGTCGATTACGGATGCGATAAAAATGCCTCTGTTTGGAGGTACGAATCTGGTAAATGAGAGAAAAAGCAAGTTCTCGTCATAAACACCCACAGTAGAAAACCCCACTTGTGTGCTCCCAATCGGGAATTCTTCCAAGTGCTGTGCTGCCTTGAGATATGAGTCCGGTCCGCCCCCGCCCCTCCCAAAAAAACCCCAAAACATTTAATGAGGTAAAGTGGACTTGCTTTTACATATTTTTAAATGACAATTAAAAGCGATTGGGTTTTTTGGTTTGATTTTTTTCATTCCAGTCGATTCAGGACTTTTTGTCATTGTGAAAATAATTTCACTCGACATTCTTAATAAGTAATTTGAGAAAAGTACTTTTTATGTCCGGAAATGTTTTGGCTGTAAAAGTGGTCGTTTTTTTTTGGTCGTTCAAATTGGCCGTTGGAGTCGTCTTTGCTTTGGGTCTTCCGTCGAGGTGTGGTGCTTTCGTTTGTGCGAAGCACGTCGAGTTGCCTTGCGTAGGACACGCGCTCAAAAAGAATCGATGTTGTGTCGCAAAATAAATCAATGCCTCGTCAAGCGTTGAACAGTTTGTACGTCGTGATTTGATTCCCTGCGCTGCCCCTTCTGGTGTGCCCGCCTTTGGGCACCAGGGGGCAGTATAACCCTCTAACAAAAGGCTTATTCTACTCCTGCTCACAAAGTTGCCGTAACAGGAGTTTCTTTGTGCCGAGGATGGATCAACAAATGCTTGGAAAGCTTTGCCCGACAACATTTAACGATGAGCATGTCTGTGTGGCGTTTCATGCTTTGTTAGCATGAAGCTAAGAGGGCCGCAATCTGCTCGGTGTGTTTTGTGACTCACATAGCGCTGCTAGTCTGGGTCAGATCGACTCCCAAGAGGGTTTCTGCGGTTGCGCTGCAATTGGAACAAAGACGTTTCCTTGTTATTGTTCGACGTATTCAACAACGTCGCAAAAAGTGCCCCAAGTCTGACCTCGGAAATTCATCCGTGAAGTCCTTATGATCCTGAATTGGCCCCCCGCTTGAGGGAATCTCCATTGGTGTTCCACTTGGCTGCACAGATTTGAAGATGATGTGCGTGCACAGCTTCGGATCCATGTCGGACGCCATGTCAAAGTTGGGATCGCCCTGGAAGGTGCACACCAGTTTTCGGGAGCCGGTGGCCTCTGAGAGGTGAAAACGGACAGCGGTTCGTCACGACGACGGCTCGTTGGCTGCCAGGGACAAATCGGCGCAAGAGGCAAACTTACCCGAGTGCGCCACGAGCACGCACAGACCTGCGAATGATTTGGCACCTTAGTCACTACTGTTCAAACTTTCAAAATAAAACAACCTTTCACAACACTTGCCCTCGGCGGCGCGCCTTACCGACGAGGAGAAGTAGCTTCTGCATCTTGTTGCTGGTGGGCGGGGGGTAATAAGGGAATAATATCAATCAAAGCGGTCGCGCCAATCAGCCAAACTTGGATGACCTTCTCAAGATTGGATGTCACACAAAACGATACGAGCACTTTGAGAGAAAGGCGAGGCGCAATCAGGCCGGCAGCTGCCAACCAAACCGAGTGGCAAACGCCAACCGAGTGCCAAAAAAGGGTCTTCAGACATGAGCCGGCGATGTGAACCAACTTTGGACGCGCAAACCATTTCAGGTCAGATAGCAAAAAAAAAAAAAAAACGTCCTTACCTCTTGTGGGGTTGTTGGAGACGATTTACCAAAGAATCTGAATGATTGGAAAGCACAAAAGTAAAAAGTCACTTTTATGACTTGGATGTCAAAACTCTTTTCAACAGCAACAGGAAATGAATCAGAAGGTCAACTGCATTGTTTGGACATTTCTGTGATGGAAACGTCTTTTGGGCAAGGCAGCTTTATTCTCCAGCTAACTCGATGTGTTCGACGTGCTCTGACTCGCAACTTCAAAACAAAGTACAGGAAAAAAAAACGATACTTTGAGCTCGCGTTTGGAATCCTTCCCACCTCGGGCTGACTTCACTCATTGTTGGATTTTTGGTGCAGCAGAGCATCCCGATGCTGCTTCACCGCCTTTGCTTTGAACTCTGGCCTCCAATATCTGACCTGAGCCTGCAGATTTTTCTTTGTCACCCCCATCAGCATTTCTTTCACCTAATCTGGACCCAAACTTCTCCCTGTGCTGAAGTTTTTTTTTCCCCCACCACGTGACTCTGGTTTCTTCCGGCGTTCCAAAAATGTGCATGAAAGCTCAGAATTGCCCTTGGGCGTAAATAGAAGCTTTTGCAGAAAATGCGCCAAATGACGGACGACTTGTTGAGCATAAAGCCGATCAAATGCAGAGCAGTGAGCAAATGGATGGCCGGCCAAGACCGACTTACCGAGTGGATGAAGGCTGCAAGAGTCTCTCTGCGGAGGCGGAGAACTGATGCTCGACTCGGAGATGCTCACGTATTTATCTGCTGACTGGGTGGCGTGACGGGCGATCATCGAGGGAAGATGAGGAAGGAATTCTAATTGCTTAATTGCTGCGATTAAGAGTTTTTTTTTTTTTAATGAAATGGTTGAAACTTTAATTATGGGAAGAAAAAAACATCTTCAAATGTCAGCCAAACCCTCTTTGTGTTTGCTAAGTTGTGGCGTGTCCACCATTTGAGAGAAATTTGCTTTCA
Organism: Hippocampus mohnikei; assembly: GCA_026261675.1. NCBI lineage: Eukaryota > Metazoa > Chordata > Actinopteri > Syngnathiformes > Syngnathidae > Hippocampus > Hippocampus mohnikei. The sequence goes on from JAKGUB010000330.1 coordinate 1,278,520, forward strand.
CTTTGTGATGTTTTGCAACTTGTCCTGAATTTTTCCACTCCGAGACTCTTGGGGGGGTCCGAAATGTCTGTTGGACACTTAAGTACTGCCCCCGCCTCCCACCCCTGCCCCCTCGTCTTGCTCAGAAGATGTTTGAGGCATGCGTTTTTGTGTGGGGTTTTTTGTGTGGGTTTTTTGGGGTTTTTTTTAGAGTAACGGCAGCCCACCACTGGGCTCTCTCAACAATCTGGACTTTTTTTTTTTTTTGCCTTCAGTGATCTTCGGATTTGACCCGGTGCTTTGCGCTAGCAATAGCTCAGTGGCGTGCGGTGAGGTTCATGGTTGGTGAGGCACTGACTCCTTTAGTGTGAGATTTACAAATATATTAAGCAAAAAAGGGTAGCTCATTCAATTGGCTAAACATTATATTTGCCACATGCAGATATACGGCAAGCAGCACGAGCCAGTTGCATGTATTGACCCAGTTTGTGATGATTGGGCAATGCAATGATTGCGCAATGCAATGCACATTCAGAGGTGAGGCTCAGCCTCACCTGCCTCCCTGACCGCACGTCCCTGCAATAGCTAGCTGGCACGCACGGCAACCTCGCCGCTAGCTGGCGGCGAGCGGCCGCTAGCTCGCAGCTTCCCCAACGTATACTCGATATCCGCGGATGATTTTCTGGAAGACGTTACGGACCAAACCAGCAACGGAATCATCATCCGTTCATTTTTGTGCACATTCGGCAATATCGGTTTGAAATAGTGTCCTGTTTTTCCCCAACCAAAGGGTGGGAATTGTTTTCTTTGATCCGATTCACTGATTAAGCAGAAGAGAATTGACGGGCTCGTGGCTTCTTCAAATAATTGTTAGTTGCAGCCAAATATGAGCCTGAGGTGAAATGTCATTGCTGTTTCGTTGTTTCCTGACGGTGAGGAATCATGAACATGATCAGTGTCTGCACATAAATGAATGGAAGAGGGAGCACATCACCCCCCGCCCCAAAATGAATGAATTAATATAATGACATTACATTATTAATTATTGGCAATAATAGCAAATCCCATTTGTAAAAGTCATTTGAGAAAGTGTATTTTTTCAGAACTTTGTATCAAACCGGAAGCCATATTGGCTGAAGTCCTACCCCCCCCACACACACACACACTCTCCCTTTTTCACTCTGAATCCGTCGGACGTGAAGATCTTCGTAAATGGTCCTGAGGCTTGCTGGGGAGGCGGCGCGGTAGTGCACGTGCACATCAATTTCGCGTCGTCTGCCTGAAGGAGCGAATGCGTCCTCTGGCCCCAAAAAATGAAAAGGACCACATTTTGTCACATTGAGCTGAAAGGGTTTCATGAAAAACTGCTGCGGTTGGAATGTTTTTTTAGAAATGAAGTCCCAATATTAAATGTTCCACCTAAATGTAAAATCAGAATTAGATTGTCAAACACACAAGGAATTGAACTTCCAACCCGTCCTGCGGAACGCAAAGCAAACGATGACCAGCAGGGGGAGACAGAACGGGAGGCCTGGCGGTTCGCAGCGAAGCGTCCCGATTTCTTGGCTGTGAAGAAGAAAACAAGAGGGGAAAATACGGAAGAATATTAGGGACAATTCAGAAAACAAAGAAAGGTTGGCAAAAGTCTCCTTTTTATATCACACATCGAATGTTAATCCCGGAATTGGCACCTTAAAGTGAGCGTTCAGGAATAAACCTGACAGTCTTGCCATTCTTGTTTTAATTTCTTCATTGGCTCGAATCCTCTTCCGTACAAAGGACTGCCACACATTTCTGCCATCGAGTTTTTTAGCCTTGTTGTGAATATACACCCCCCCAAAAAAAACAAACTCATGAGCCAATTGCTCGCCATGTTTTCGATCTCTTGGTAAACTGGTAAACTTTGTTACTCTAGCGAAATCTTTGGGTTGCCCAAAGTCTCAAAAATATCCTGCAATTTTTTAAAAAAGCTCTTTGAAAGTTAACGTGACAAAATGGAAGCTGTTGAGTCTGCCAACTTCGAAACCGCGACCTTTCAGAAAATTACGGTGGAATGAGACACGCCGACTTTTCATGGTGAGTTGACTTCAATTAATCTTCGGCAAGCTCGTCAACACCATTAATTAATTTTTTCAAATTGTATTCCATCACCTTTCTGCCGCATTTAGATTTGTTTTCAAGATTTACGACCCTCCACGCACTGCTATGAATGTTTCCCCAGCTGTCTTGTCTTGTCCTTCTAGTCTTTGGCCGTTAGAGGTCGCCGCAGCATCTCATCCTGTTGCAGGTCAGGCTGACAGTCGCCCTGTTTTTGTGTCAATTTTGCCCCGTCCCGACCAAGGACGTCAAAAGCCCCGCAATCTTACGTCTTCAAAGAAAAGAGATGATTTCAAATCTGACGGTTTGGAGTTCGGAGTGTGCTCACGATACAAATGAAACTCTCTAGGCAGCACTGTACAAGTCAAAACTGAGACGGTCTCAACGTTTTATTCTTCTCTTTTTTTTAAAAACTTGTTTTACAAGCTATTAATCAGTGTTGTCGAAATTATGGCCCGGAGGCTATCCATCCATTTTTCAGCATACCGCGACATGACCACAAAAAAAAAACAAATATCATAATAAAAGTACCATTTGTCACGGGCTTAGTTAAAAAAAAAAAGGTCAATTGACTACTGTTTGTTCTTTTGTTTGGTTCTGAATGTGGAGATTTGACTGCTGTAAAGTGCAGAGCTGGACCTGTTCTGCGAGAGAGAGGGGGGGGGGGCAACGATTTGCCTGAACAGCACCTTGAACAGAAAGCGGATGAGACGAACGAAACAATCTCAAATGGCTTCCTTGACTGACTTTAGAATCAAAATAATCTTTATTGGCCAAGTGTGTCGAACACACAAGGAATTTGTCTCTGGTAGAACACGCTGCACTAGTATCATAAACGTTTTTCAAAAAGCGGAAAGAATTTTCAAGTGGCCCTTTCTTCAGCCTTCCATTTTTCCGTAGCCTGCCCCCAAAAAACGAAAAAGGTTGCCCACCCCTGCGATACATTGTTAAAAACTTCATGAAGCGGGCAAAATGATTTTTTCTGATCCGAAATCTAAAGCGTATGTCTCCGTACCCAATTTGTATCCATACTATTGAGAATGTGCAACTAGGCAATGAAAACAAAATGTGAACAGGCTGTTCAGCAAAGGAAATCGACTGGAAAAGACGCGACGCTGGCACAGCACAAAGTGAAGGGCGCTGAGGCGAGGGATGACTGCAGTTTGCTTGGCGCTGCGTTTTGATCAACATCCAGCTCGGATTGAGCTCACTCCCCCGCCCCCCTTCCCCGATCCATGTTCCTGCGCTTCTTAACGTCTCAATCGAAGTTTTGGCGAGTTTTGTGCCTGAACCACAACTGGTGCTTTTTTGCTTTTGGGCCCAGCGTCCCTTTCCAGAAAGGCCCAAACCGAACAAGTGGCTTGTTTGTACGGCAACGAGTAAACAAGCTGTTGATTCACGCCTTTCATTCTATTCTGTTGAGTGAAAACAAGTCCAAAGAACGCGACAACATCATCAGAGTGTAGTTATGAAAGAACGCATCTTGTTTTTTTTTTTAATTGCAGGCCAATGTCACTTTGAAAAGGGCAAAAGCGGTCAACACCCAAAAACACACCCTCTTACACTTGACTCGGAACTTGTCAACATTTTTGGCAGGCGCTCAAACTCGGCTCGGCGAAGGCGTTCCTGTCCTGACAGCGGGCCCGAAAGCCGCTCAGCCTCCAAACGACTTTGGACACAATCAGAGCAAAACCTTGAGTGAACGCTGCCGCTTCGCCGACGCATCGACATTCATTTTTTTTCCAGTGTTTGGGGGCTACGGCGGGAGCGTAAATATAACGTGCCGAGCTTATTGTTTGCCGCTCTGATGACACATATTTGGATTGGGATTCTGGCACGCGTTCCGAAGAGGCGAGCTTCCCGTCCGTCCTTTGCGCCAAACACTTGCCAATCGGCCTCTGTGAAGCGAGCGCGCCGGTGGTTGAAGCTGTGGAGGTTTCCACCTCTCTTTCCCATTCCTGCCTGATGTTCAGCTTCAGTTGTTCACTAGTCTCGCCTGTCCTCTTCGGCGACAAAACCACACTCTTCCAAGTTCAAAGTCACAGGCCATCGTGATCCTGTTCTTATGTGTCTCCAGTAAGGTGGCAGACGAGGGCCTTCCCTTCGGCGCGCACACGCGCTGCCGCTTTTCACCGGCCACGTATTTAAGGACTGACAAACTGCCTGCTGCTTGTCGGATTATTTGACCTTGTTGCTGCTCGAGCTGTTTCGTGTTTGTTTTGCAGGCCTCTCACATTTCGTCGTAGTCATTCTTGTTCCCTTAGCGCCACGTTTTTGTCACGATAGTCTTTGTTTAGTCATTTGATTGTTTGGTGTCTCGGTTTGTGGGATCCGATCGCTATTCAGGTTGTTCCCGAACTTTGACGCGGGCACTGCAGTGTGGAAGATGAAGATGACGATGATGACCCCAAGTGGGCACAAATAATACCTGCACCTTACATATTTTGCATTGGTATGATGCAAAAAAAAAAAAGGACTTTATGTTTTTAAATTCCGAGAGCTGTTTATTTTGCATTTCATCGTAAGAGTTTAGTTGCTTGCGTTTCCCCGCAGCATCGTCGTGGTTTGCGTGCGTTCTTGCCGGGCATCATTGAGCTGCGCCCCAAGTTAACCGCGCGCACGCACTTTCATTTTCTTTCAACTGCTGCTTCCTCATACAACTCAAGTGAAGTGTTGGCGCGGGTGCCAATTTCTGTTTTGGCACCATTGCCGAGCTGTCTTGACCTTCGGCTGCAATTACACGGAGCTCCGAGAAGTCGTTCACCGCGAGTCACATTGTACAAAGTCATGACTCCAAGAACTGCATTGGTGGAATGAATCCACCGATTCTCAAAGGACACGATGCAGAGAGTCAGCCGAATGGAATGCGAGGCTGCCTCGGAGGCCAACCTGGGCCGCGTTTGGCCCGCGGGCCGCATCTCACCCTGCTCGCAGTGCAAGGAAAGCCATTTGAATTGGTGGTGGCCAGATGTTGTGAAGTTTGCTGCCGCCACCTAGTGGCGGGGGTCTGAAGGGGAAGTACCACGTGACTGATTCAGGAAATAATTGGATTGGTGAAATTCTCTGCAAAAGAAGAACCCGCCTGGGTCCAAAAACTTTGGAAAAAATATTGTTTTTGTTTTTTTAATAAAAATGAATAAGCACTTTCTTTTACCTCCTTATTTCACATTTTCACTTGTTGCATAAGCACAAACGTAGAGAAAGTAACACAGAACAATTCATGTTAAAACGCTCTTCAAATATTTATTTTTGGGGGTATTCAGAGCATGATTTACACCCCACCATTTTATTGCATGCACCAAGCATGTCATACATTTTTCTGTCCACACGATGGCGTAGTCGAGGAAATGAATCATCTTGAAGCCCCTACGTTTGTGTGTATAAAGTATTTCCCTGCAGGGTTTGACTGCTTTATGGGGCTTCATTTTGCCATCACTACCACCTGGAGGACCTGGTCCCGGACTGCCGCGACGGGGTGGGAAACCCGACCGACCGAGCTCGTGTCCGAGGTAGGCTCCGAAGCGCCAGGCGCGTGTGCAAGGGCGGAGACGTCAAGCTTTGTTTCATCGGTTCGGTCGTGGGAAGCGCATCCCCACTTTTGACACCGACAAGATGGTTGGCAACAGAAAGGAGCCGCTTCAGCAAAGCGCCGCCAGCGTTGACCATTTGGTCGCTGCATCCCGCCGTTGACCGAGCCCTGCGAGTGACAACCCTCACTGTGCATGGGCTTTTGTCCCAGACCATCCCCTGCATCAAGTGAAACCTGCAAGAGATAAACACCCAATCTAAATACAAATTAAATGGATGGATGAGCATGCGCGAACAACGAGGGACCTCCGCTGTTATACAACCACATTTAAACATGGCCGATTCAGAGCAGTGGAGGTTCTAGATCAATTTCACTACTTATTAATGTCATTCATTAATTTATGTATTCATTTATTGTATTCAGTAAATATAAATGAATACGTTCTAAAGCCTGACCAGGGTCTAAAACTGAGAACACGCTGAAGTTCGATGTTTTACATGCATCTAATTGTCCCAATTTTAAAAGGCAATGTCATGTATATTGTTCCTGTTAAATAATCTGTCTCTGTTTGCTGCTCTGTGTCCTCTCTCTGAAAATAAGTGTCTCCCGTGTCCTCTGACTCTTCCATCATCTGTCTCTGTCTCGGTGTCTGAATCATTTAGTTTGGTTTTCATGTCGAAATAGGATGGAATGCCCTTTTTTTCTCTCGATTTCTAACTTCGCATTTTTTTAACAGTGAAGAGGAATTACACTTCAGCAACCCCCCTGTTGCGGGCTTGCTTGGTTTGGTGTTGTGGTCTTATACCTCGACAATATGATATCACTCGTCGTCGCGGTCATCTTGGGGCTGCTTCTCATTTTGGCGCTCGTCTTTGTTCAGCGGTGCACCGCACTAAAAGGTCCGACTAGAATCTTAAGCCACACACCTTAGCTCCACCTTTGGCGACGGCGACTCGGCGCTACTGTCTAATCTACGTTCATTTGGGGGGGGGCAGAATCGGTGTTACAGATGCACTGGCCCCTGTTAGCCCCTCCCCAGAACCGCTACTGATTCAGAGACAGTGCAACTGTGTTAGTAGAGCGTTTCCAAACTCACAAATCTTCTCCCAGTATAAATGACTTAAGATGGCCAAAGATCAAGGTACAGCCGTTGCTTTCTGTACACGACCGAAGGAAGCAGAATGGAAGGGAGTTTGATATTCGGTGGAGAGAAAAAAAAAAAAAGATGAGGCGGAGCTCTTTCCCTTTGTCTCTTCTTTCGATTTGTCAAGCATCATAGCTTGCCGCCACCCAATGGTTCACGGTGGAATTACACCCAAAATAAACAGGAGGCAGAACAAAACACAACTGTGCACTGGGCAAAAAAAAACCCAAATCTGCAATTTAGGGATGTCGCAAACCTACGACCTGCACTTTGGGGTACTCATGAGTCAGCCACAATTGTCGCCCAAAATGTTTTTTGTAAAGGGCGTGTAACTGGCGTCGATATTGAGTCATTGGTTGTGTTGATCCTTCTGCTGCGGAAGTCTCTCGCTGTTCATGTGTAAGCATCATTGCTGGTGACTACACTCGGTTCGAGGCACAAGACAGGAGACGTTTCTTATTTTTCTTTGTGTGGTCGCTATCACTGAGTCGCTAAACATCTGACGTGCCAAAGCGCACCTTCACTGAACAGAAGCGAACTGCAGGGAAGCTCCACCCCCTTTATTTACATACACCCCAGAACATGTATCCCTCCACACAAAATAGTACCAACATTAAACTATAGTGCGAGTGGCATACATCGTCACCCAACAGGTTGCCATGACAACTCCTATATTATAAATACATATTTTTGATGCTGTTGATTCGTAAAGGTGCTTTGTTTCTATGTGAACCTTCATATTGTTTTATTTTCATGTTATTTGGGATGTTTTGTCGGTAATCACTTCCGGGTCACGTGCCGCAGATAGCGAGGAATTAAAAGGACCGAGAAGTCAACCTACGAGAGAGAAAGAGAGAAACGACACCGTCTGGTCAACGTTATTTAAGTTTAGCTACTTTCGGTTTACAAGGTGAACACGGTATGTGTCTGTTTTGATGATTTATTAATGCCTTGTCGAAGAGAATGTTGTAATGTTTATTGTTGTTTGAAATGTGTTGCCGTTTTCACGGTGTTCCATGTTTAAACGTTTTTTGGACATCGGTACGAAGCGTCATCCTTGACCGGGGTAGTTACAGGGCGTTTGTTGAGTTTGTTTGATTCGGTCCACTTTTTTCTTTGTTGTGTACGGGTTTGAACGTGAGCAGTTTGTTGAGAATACGCCAATGCGGGGCTCTCGAGTATGCGTGTGGAGCTCATTTGAAGTCTTGGAAAGAAAATCGAAGGTCCCCCCCTGACTGTGTTTGCCATTTGAAAGGGGGCGGGGCATAGCACATGTTCACCCTTTGGACTTGTTTCCGTGTGCTTGGCCTCTCGCTTGAAAGTTGAAAATGAATTTGGTGTTTTGGAGCAACGGCCGCGTCACAAGCGGCGAAGCGAAAGTTTCCGAGGCTTTGTTTTTGTCGAGCATCAAGAGAAAACAATCCACGCCTTGTCGTGTCTTGAGACATTTTTATTGCTTTTGGTTGAGCAAGGAAAGAGAGAGAGAGAGAGCGCACCAGATGCGTCTGGTGTCATCGCCGGCTGCCGACAAAGCCTCGATTGATCGCAAAATGTCAGAGAGAGCAAACAACAATTCGGTGTTGGGCAAAATCGGATTGGTACAAATTGGAGCGAGGCTTCGTCATCCTTTCGTGCTTTTGGGACAACGGTGTTGTTTTTGGAGACTTTTTGGAAAGACTCAGCTCAGACTGCCGAGAATTTCTTTGCTTCTTCACATTTGAGCGATCGTATCTGCAATCATTTCTTCCGCAGTGCCGCAACAGAATCTTTGCGAGTGGTCGTTTTGTTGAGGTGACTTTTATTTTTTATCTTCATCTGCTCTCCGTCCCAAATTTGGTCAGTGCGTCTATTTGTAACGCAGCACGTTGTTCGTTTGTTTTTGTGCATTTTGCCAAATTGCGATGACGAGCGTGGTGGCTGAGACCGGCCGAGTCTCAAGCGGGGCCCGCGTCCCAAGTAAGCGAAGGGGGATTTGCGAGAGGGCAGGAGGGTCGCCTTCACCCTCGTGCGCGCGATCGGCGCTTTCGAATTCTAGAGTATGTTCTTGATACGCTGGATGACGGGATATTTCCCCGCGGCGCAGGCGACTCCATCGAAGTCGTCCAGTTGCAGAGACGTCACGAAGGCTCCTCCAAAGTCCTCATCGACGATGTAGTGGGCCTGGACGGGGCGGCAAAGGAAACGTTCACGTCTGAATGAGGGCCGCGAGAATTTTGCTTGATTATTTGACGTACCTTTTCGTCGACGGTCGCGTCGCTGTCGACGTGAAGCGTGATGGGAAACGCCGGGGCAACAGCAGCGCAGAGCTGAAAGATGGACTCGCTTTGCCGTCGTACCGTCTCATTGCTTTGATTGCTCCGCGGTCTCGGTTTGTACCTGGTATTTGGGCAAGATCCTTGGAGAGGCGTTGGGGTTCGTGTCATAACCGTACGTGGCGATTCCCATGTTCAGCTTTGCTTTTGTTGCTCCCTCTGTTACAAACTTCTGCATTCCATCCTTCTAAAATGCAGGCAAAGCCTTGATGGGCAAGAGGGCGGAAATCGGCAGGCTCGGGCCGAGCTTGCGCCAACTCTGAGCTGCCGCCCGCGGCGTCGACGCTCGCGCCGTGAGACACGAGTGGAATTTGTTCCCTGATGCCAAACATTTTTGTGATGTTTGTTTTTGAATAAGGGAAATAAGGGCTGTGCTTTGTCTGTTCCCTGGTCTAACGAATTCGACTGGCCGATTGCTTTTCCAGTGCAGGAACGGGACAGCGGCCCTCGCATCCGTCCCATGTTGACAAATCCCATTGGAGCCGCTATTTCCACGGTGTGTCTCGCTTACCGCATTGGGGAATGTGCCGGGAGTAGAAGTGCGGTCAAGATCAGCGGTCAACACGTTGAAGAAGTCGACGACCCTGGGCAAACGCACACGCGCGGCAGTTATTGCACATCGTAGCGTCAACGCGGCAAAGCTGCCGAATGAGATTTGTGCTTACCCGTCAAGCAGTGGGACCTCGTAACTGTTATCGATGACAGGAGACACACCAGATACGGTTGCGGTGAGCAGTAGCTCGCCCAGCTCCGCTTTCAGCTCCTGCTCAGCAAAAACGCCAGCATCAAGCCTTTGGCAAACAGTCGGCAAAATTCGCTCCCCGTTTCGAAGGGGACAATTTCAGATCAAGATCAGACCTGCATGAGAAGCGTGAAATTTTTCTTGATTGTTGGATCGACTATCGTTTGCTTCCACAAGATGTCGACGCCATCGAAGTCGGCAGCAACCACGGTGTTGAATATGGATTGGATAAAACTGGCCCTCGGTTGAGGTCTGAATCTGGTCAACGGGAGGAAAAGCAAAAAAAAAACACTTATGTGCTTCCAATTGGAAATTCTTCTAAGTGCTGTGCTGCCTTGAGATACGAGTCCGGTCTGTTTGTTTTTTTGTTCCCCGCCCCCCCCAAATCGTCCGTTTGAGTCGTCTTTGCTTTGTGTCTTCCGTCGAGGTGTCGTGCTTTCGTTTGTGCGAAGCACGTCGAGTTGCCTTGCGTAGGACACGCGCTCAAAAAGAATCGACATTGTGTCGCAAAATAAATGAAGTCAAGCGTTCAACAGTTTGTGCGTCGTGATCCGATTCCCTGTGCTGCCCCTTCCGGTGTGCCCGCCTTTGGGCACCAGGGGGCAGTATAACACTATAAGAATAGACTTATTCTACTGTTGCTCACAAAGTTGCCGTAACATGAGTCTCTTTGTGCCAACAAATGCTTGGAAAGCTTTGCCCGACAACATTTAACGATGAGCATGTCTGTGTGGCGTTTCGCACGCTGAAGCCAAGTGGGCCGCAATCTGCTCGGTGTGTTTTGTGACTCACATATCGCTGCTAGTCTGGGTCAGATCGACTTCCAAAAGGGTTTTCGCGGTTGCGCTGCAATTGGAACAAAGACGTTTCCTTGTTATTGTTCGACATATTCAACAACGTCGCAAAAAGTGCCCCCAGTCTGACCTCAGAAATGCATCCGCGAAGTCCTGATGATCCTGAATTGGCCCCCCGCTTGAGGGAATCGCCATTGCTGCACTTGGCTGCACATATTTGAAGATGATGTGGGTGCACGGCTGCGCCTCCATGTCGGACGCCACGTCAAAGGTGGGAATGCTCTGGAAGGTGCACACCAGTTTTCGGGAGTCGGTGGCCTCTGAAAGGTGAAAACGGACGGCGGTTCGTCACGACGACGGCACGTTGGCTGCCAGGGACAAATCGGCGCAAGAGGCAAACTTACCCGAGTGCGCCACAAGCACGCACAGACCTGCGAATGATTTGGCACCTTAGTCACAACTGTTCAAACTTTCAAAATAAAACAACCTTTCATAACACTTACCTACGAGGAGAAGTAGCTTCTGCATCTTGTTGCTGGTGAGGGGTCGGAGGATAATAAGAATAATCTCAATCAGTCAATCAAAGTGGTTGCGCCAATCGGCCAAACTTGGATGACCTTCTCAAGGTTGGATGTCACACAAAACGATACGAGCACTTTGAGAGAAAGGCGAGGCGCAATCAGGCCGGCGGCTGCCAACCAAACCGAGTGCCAAACTTGTTTTTCTTCAGACGTGAGCCGGCGATGCGAACCAACTTTGGACGCGCAAACTATTTCAGGTCAGATAGCAAAAAAACGTCCTTACCTCTTGTGGGGTCGTTGGAGACGATTTACCAAAGAATCTGAATGATTGGAAAGCACAAGTATAAAAAGTCACTTTTATGACAAAACCCTTTTCAACAGCAACAGGAAATGAATCAGAAGGTCAACTGCATCGTTTGGACATTTCTGTGATGGAAACGTCTTTTGGGCAAGGCAGCTTTATTCTCCAGCTCACTCGATGTGCTCGACTTGCTCTGACTCGCAACTTCAAAACAAAGTACAGGAAAGAAAAAACGATACTTTGCGTTTGGAATCCTTCCCACCTCGAGCTGACTTCACTCATTGTTGGATTTTGGTGCAGCATAGCATCTCGATGCTGCTTCACCGCCTTTGCTTTGAACTCTGGCCTCCAATATCTGACCTGAGCCTGCAGATTTTTCTTTGTCACCCCCATCAGCATTTCTTTCACCTAATCTGGACCCAAACTTCTCCCTGTGCTGAAGTTTTTTTTCCCCCACCACGTGACTCTGGTTTCTTCCGGCGTTCCAAAAATGTGCATGAAAGCTCAGAATTGCCCTTGGGCGTAAATAGAATCTTTTGCAGAAAATGCGCCAAATGACGGACGACTTGTTGAGCATAAAGCCGATCAAATGCAGAGCAGTGAGCAAATGGATGGCCGGCCAAGACCGACTTACCGAGTGGATGAAGGCTGCAAGAGTCTCTCTGCGGAGGCGGAGATACTGATGCTCGACTCGGAGATGCTCACGTATTTATCCGCTGACTGGGTGGAGTGACGGGCGATCATCGAGGGAAGATCAGGAAGGAATTGTAAATGCTTAATTGCTGCGATTAAGATTTTTTTTTAAGGAAATAGTTGAAACTTTAATTGCAGGGAGGAAAAAAAACATCTTCAAATGTCAGCCAAACCCTCTTTGTGTTTGCTAAGTTGTGGCGTGTCCACCATTTGAGAGAAATTTGCTTTCACTTTGTGATGTTTTGCAACTTGTCCCGAATTTTCCCACTCCGAGATGTCTGTTGTACACTTAAGTACTGCCCCCCGCCCCTTGCTCAGAGAATATTTGAGGCATGCATTTTTGTTTGTTTGGGGGTTTTTATGTTGCAAGTAACAGCCGCCCACCACTGGGCTCGCTCAACAATCTTGACTTTTTTTTTTTTAGCCTTTGGCGATTTTAGGATTTGACCTGGCCGCGAGCTCGCCGCCAGCAGACCCGGATCGCTGAGGGCCCGATGAAGTCTTCCCCAAGTCTTGAAGCTTTCGATCCAAGGAACTCTGTGCACTCCGCAGTTGGGCAATTTGAGCCGCGTGCTAACTTAGCATTAGCAATAACTGTGACAGCATCCAACGTATACTCGATATCCGAGGATGATTTTCTGGAATCATGAACATGATCAGTGACTGCTTATAAATGAATGGAAGAGGGAGCACATCGCCCCGCCCCCCCAAAAAAAGAATGAATTAACATAATGACATTACATTGTGAATTATTGGCAATAATAGCAAATCCCATTTGTAAAAGTCATTTGAGAAAGTGTATTTTTTCAGAACTTTGTATCAAACCGGAAGCCTTGGCATCAGTCAGAAGAAGCCAGGAATTTGCTGTCCGCTTCCAAACGTTTGACGGCTCCTGCTGTGATTTCATTGGAGAGAAATTGGAGGCAACCTTTTTATTGGCTGATGCCCCCCAAACCCCCACTCGATGAATCCGAATTTTGCCACATTTAACTTAAAGGGTTTCATGGTAAACTGCTGGGGTTGGAATGTTTTTAAAAAATTATACATTTTACACATTTACAACGACTAACTTTAGAAATGAAGTCAAAATTTAAAAATGTACACCTAAATGAAAAATCAGAATTATATTTATTGGCTAAATTTGTCAAACACACGAAGAATTGACCTTCCAATCCGTCCCGAGGAACGCAAAGCAAACGATGACCAGCAGGGGGCGACAGAACGGGAGGCCTGGCGGTTCGCGGCGATATCTTGGATGTGAAAAAGAAAACAGAAAATACGGAAGAGGATTAGGGCCGACGAAGAGAAAAGAAAACAAGGTAGGCAAGATTCTCCTTTATCTTTCATTCTTCGGATCTTAATCCCGATACTAGCACCTTAAATTCAGAACTCTGATCTTGCTCATTCTGACCGTAAAATGAATATTCAGAGATAAAACTGAGTATTTTGCCAACATTGGTTTTTTTTCTTCATGCTCTTCCGTATAAATGACTGCCACACATTTCTGCCATCGAGTTTTTTATGCTTTCAGTGGAAAAAATATTTTCCCAACTGTCTCATGAGCCAATTGCTCGCCATGTTTTTGATCTCTTGGGAAACTTTGTTCCTCTGGCAAATTCTTTGAGTCTCAAAAATATCCTGCAATGTTTTTAAACGCTCTTTGAAAGTGAACGTGACAAAATGTTGCTTTTTTCCCCCCGCATGCTCAACTAGAAGTTGTCGAGTCTGCCAACTTCGAAACCGCGACCTTTCAGAAAATTCCGGTGGAATGAGACACGCCGACTTTTGCGGACCGAGCCGCGTCCCGCCTTTTCATGGTGAGTTGACCTCAATTAATCTTCGGCAAACTCGTCAACACCATTGATTAATTTTTAAAAATTGTATTCCATCACCGTGCTGCCGCATTTAGATTTGTTTTCAAGATTTACGACCCTCCACGCACTGCTATGAATGTTTCCCCAGCTGTCTTGTCTTGTCCTTCTAGTCTTTGGCCGTTAGAGGTCGCCGCAGCATCTCATCCTTTTGCAGGTCAGGCTGACAGTCGGCCTGTTTTTGTGTCAATTTTGCCCCGTCCCGACCAAGGACGTCAAAAGCCCCGCAATCTTACGTCTTCAAAGAAAAGAGATGATTTCAAATCTGACGGTTTGGAGTTCGGAGTGTACTCACGATACAAATGAAACTCTCTTAAGGCAGCACTGTACAAGTCAAAACTGAGACGGTCTCAATGTTTTATTCTTCTCTTTTTTTAACTTGTTTTACAAATTATATTATATCAGGGTGTCCAAACTATGGCCCATAGGCTATTTGCGGCCCGCCATCCATTTTTCAGCAGACCGCGACGTGACAAAAAAAAATAATAATGATAAAAGTGACATTTGTCACTGGCTGCAAGCTTCGTAAAAAAAAAAACCCCAAAAAACCAGAGTGGAGTGAGAAGTATTGTTGAACATTTCTCATTTATGATTAAAAGAATAACAAATGAAATTCAAAACATTATAAGATAAGATATCCTTTATTTGTCCCACACTGGGGACATTTACAGTCTACAGCAGCAAAATTGGGGGGGGGGGGGGTAGAAAGAAGACAAACAAAGTGTTTGCATTCACAAAAATAAATGTTTCAGTTTCAATGTACACAGTTCCCTGAAGTGCAATCTAAATATAGATATAGATAAGGTGGCTGTGCTATTTACAATTGTTTTTCACGTCATTTTATTTTTTTATTCAGCAGCCTGAAAGCAGTCGGTAGGAACGAGCGGCGGTATCTCCTCCTTCTTGCAGCGCGGGTGTTACAGTCTCTGGCTGCAGGAGCTACCTAGTGCTGTCAGGGGGTGGGAGGGACTGTCCATCATAGCTTTTAGCTTAGCGAGCATCCTCCTGTTGCCCACCTCCTCCAGGAGCAGCCCAGGACACAACTGGCCCTCCTGATAGTGGACTAAGGATAATGTGGGGGCAACAATAGTCGCCTGACAACCGTTTGTTCTTTTGTTTGGTTCCGAATGTGGAGATTTGACTGACGAGTGGCAACGAGTAAACAACCTGTCGATTCACGCCTTTCATTCTATTCTGTTGAGTGAAAACAAGTCCAAAGAATGTGACCAAGATCATCAGAGTGTAGTTAAGAAAGAACGTGTCTTGTTTTTTGTTTTTAATTGCAGGCCAATGTCACTTTGTAAAGGGCAAAAGCAGAGAACACCCAAAACACGCCCTCTTACACTTGACTCGGATCCTTTGAAGATTTTTGGCAGGGCCTGAAACTCGGCTCGGTGAGGGCGTTCCTGACAGCGGGCCCGAAAGCCGCTCAGCCTCCAACTTGGTTGACTTTGGACACAATCTGTCCTCTTCGGCGACGAAACCCCACACTCTTCCACCACGTGCAACGTGCCCTTTGGCATTGCCTTGCAGAAATAAGCGGTGGCGTCCATGAAAAGCCGTTGCTGGGATGGCAGTCCTTTGCTCCCCAACCTGTAGCTGGCGAGCTTTCTGCGTGAATGGCGCCTTCGCAGATGTTCACAAGAATTCAGAGTCGCTTTTGCGGCCTTGCCACTTACAGAGATGTCTTCAGATTCTCTGAAGCGTTCGGCAGTCCTCTGGATGACGAAAATCCCTCAGTTCCTTGCGATTGCAGAACTGGATTACAAGAGTGAACCTCTCTGATCAGGTAAACATCGTGAGCTAATTTTGATAGCCTACCTGCGCTAAATTGGAGGAATTGTAATCGTTTAGCAGGTCCGGACGCCTCCGGTGCGCGACCGGTCACTTGATGGGAAAGCGCTAACAAAACCTGACGTGCCAATTGGCCATTTGCTAGCCGGCTAACAACCGGTGTCCCTCCCGATTCAACAGCAGCCAGCTCGACACGGTCCTCCGCCGATTCCCACGTCGCTCACCGGGTCAGGCCCCGCCACCCAAGTTCAAAGTCACAAGCCATCGTGATCCTGTTCTTATGTGTCTCCAGTAGGTGGCAGACGAGGGCCTTCCCTTCGGCGTGCAAACGCGCCGCCGCTTTTCACCGGCCACGTATTTAAGGACTGACAAACTGCCTGCTGCTTGTCGGATTATTTGACCTTGTTGCCGCTCGAGCTCAAGTGTTTGTTTTCGAGACCACTCGCTATCGTCGTAGTCGTTCTTGTTCCCATAGCGCTGCTTTTTTGTCAGATAGTTTGTCCCGTAGCATCGTCGTGGTTTGCGTGCGTTCTTGCTGGGCATCATCGAGCTGCGCCCCAAATTAACCACACCTGCTTTCATTTTCTTTTAACTGCTGCTTCCTCATACAACTCAAGTGAACTGTTGGCGCGGGTGCCAATTTCTGTTTTGGCACCATTGCCGAGCCCGTCTTGACCTTCGGCTGCAATTACACGGAGCTCCGAGAAGTCGTTCACCACGGGACACATTGTACAAAGTCATGATTCCAAGAACTGCATTGGTGGAATTAATCCACCAATTCTCAAAGGACGCGTTGCAGAGAGTCAGCCGAATGGAATGCGAGGCTGCCTCGGAGGCCAACCTGGGCCGCGTTTGGCCCACGGGCCCCATCCCACCTGCCCGCAGTCTCTGCCTGGCCCTCGCGGTCTCCTTCAAGTCACAAGAAAAATGTGAAGCAACAGGGGAGAAAACGGGTTATGATGAGATGGGGTGCAATGGCCATCTCCGACCAGCAGAGGTCAGTGTTTGCTGATAAGAGACGCCAAAGGAGACGGCTGGCATTTGAAGCGGGAAAAGGAGCCACCCAGGTGGTCATGTTGGGACTATCGCCCACAAAAACAAACAAAACAAGAGACGGTGTGAGGCCCAATGAGAAAAGTCTCCAAGTTGACTGGCGGGATGGTCTGGGTTAATTGCCCAGACCTCTCGGCAAGTTCAACTTGGGACCGTGTCCCGCAATGGCGGCTCAGCGTGTTTGCTTGCGACTGAGATTTTCAGCATGACGTCTCTGATCCGCCGGTGAAAGGGACACCGCGTTTCGCTCCTCTTTCATCTACAACTGCTTCAGACAACAAAGTGTATGCGGAAGACGTCGTGACGATTGCACGCTTGTCTGCGTCTTATGTGTTGTCTTGGATTATTTTGTCATTTTATGTTAACTTTTCTTTTGATGGCGGCGCGGGCATTTTCACTTGCCCTCTCGCCTACAAACCGAAAACGGGTTTGGTGTTTTGGAGCAACGGCCGCGTCACAAGCGGCGAAGCGAAAGTTTCCAGGGGTTTGTTTTTGTCAAGCATCAAGAGAAAACAATCCACGCCTTGTCGTGTCTTGAGACATTTTTATTGCTTTTGGTCGAGCAAGGAAAAGAGCGAGCGAGAGGCGCACCAGATGCGTCTGGTGTCATCGCCGGCTGCCGACAAAGCCTCGATTGATCGCAAAATGTCAGAGAGAGCAAACAACAATTCGGTGTTGGGCGAAATCGGATTCGTACAAATTGGAACGATTCATTTTTTCCTGCTTTTGGGACAACGTCGCCATTTTTGGAAAGACTCAGCTCAAACTGCCGAGAGTTTCGGTTCTTCGCATTTGAGGGACGGCATCTGCGATCATGCAGATTTTCTTATTTCGTCCTCGGTGCCGCAACAGAATCTTTGCGAGTGGTCCGTTTGTTTCGATGACTTTTTAAAAATCTTAATCTGCTCTCCGTCCCAAATTTGGTCAGTGCGTCTCTTTCTAACGCCGCGCGTTGTTCCTCAACGTTTTTTGTACATTTTGCCAAATTGCGATGACGAGCGTGGTGGCTGAGACCGGCCGAGTCTCAAGCGGGGGCCGCGTCCCAAGTAAGCGAAGGGGGATTTGCGAGAGGGCAGGAGGGTCGCCTTCACCCTCGTGCGCGCGATCGGCGCTTTCGAATTCTAGATTATGTTCTTGATACGCTGGATGACGGGATATTTCCCCGCGGCGCAGGCGACTCCATCGAAGTCGTCCAGTTGCAGAGACGTCACGTAGGCTCCTCCAAAGTCCTCATCGACGACGTACTGGGCCTGGACGGGGCGGCAAAGAAAACGTTTGCGTCTGAATGAGGGCCGCGAGAATTTTGCTTGATTATTTGACGTACCTTTTCGTCGACGGTCGCGTCGCTGTCGACGTGAAGCGTGATGGGAAACGCCGGGGCAACAGCAGCGCAGAGCTGAAAGATGGACTCGCTTTGCCGTCGTGTCGTCTTATTGCTTTGAATGCTCTGCGGTCTCGGGTTGTACCTGGGATTTGGGCAAGATCGGATTGGTACAAATTGGAGCGAGGCTTCGTCATCCTTTCGTGCTTTTGGGACAACGTTGTTGTTTTTGGAGACTCGGCTCAGACTGCCGAGAATTTCTTTGCTTCCTCACATTTGAGAGATCGTATCTGCAATCATTTCTTCCGCAGTGCCGCAACAGAATCTTTGCGAGTGGTCCTTTTGTTTCGATGACTTTTTAAAAAATCTTAATCTGCTCTCCGTCCCAAATTTGGTCAGTGCGTCTATTTGTAACGCAGCACGTTGTTCGTTTGTTTTTGTGCATTTTGCCAAATTGCGATGACGAGCGTGGTGGCTGAGACCGGCCGAGTCTCAAGCGGGGCCCGCGTCCCAAGTAAGCGAAGGGGGATTTGCGAGAGGGCAGGAGGGGCGCCTTCACCCTCGTGCGCGCGATCGGCGCTTTCGAATTCTAGATTTTGGCCTTGATAAGCCGGATGACGGGAAAGGTCCCCTCATTGCAGACTCCATCGAAGTCGTCCAGTTGCAGAGACGTCACGTAGGCTCCTCCAAACTGCTGAGCCATGACGTACTGGGCCTGGACAAAGGAGCAAAGAAAACGTTTGCGTCTGAATGAGGGCCGCGAGAATTTTGCTTGATTATTTGACATACCTTGGCCTCGATGGTCGCGTCGCTGTCGA
This sequence comes from Hippocampus mohnikei, assembly GCA_026261675.1. Lineage (NCBI taxonomy): Eukaryota > Metazoa > Chordata > Actinopteri > Syngnathiformes > Syngnathidae > Hippocampus > Hippocampus mohnikei. The sequence goes on from JAKGUB010000330.1 coordinate 1,297,489, forward strand.
TGACAACCGGGGCGGAAGGGGCAGCGCAGACCTGAAAGATGGACTCGCTTTGCCGTCGTACCGTCTCATTGCTTTGATTGCTCCGCGGTCTCGGTTTGTACCTGGGATTTGGGCAAGATCCTTGGAAAGGCGTTGGGGTTCGTGTCATAACCGTACGTGGCGATTCCCATGTTCAGCTTTGCTTTTGTTGCTCCCTCTGTTACAAACTTCTGCATTCCATCCTTCTAAAATGCAGGCAAAGCCTTGATGGGCAAGAGGACGGAAATCGGCAGGCTCGGGCCGAGCTTGCGCCAACTCTGAGCTGCCGCCCGCGGCGTCCACAATCACGCCGTGAGACACGAGTGGAATTTGTTCCCTGACGCCAAACATTGTTGTGATGTGTTTGTTTTTTTAATAAGGTTAATAAGGGCTGCGCTTTGTCTGTTCCCTGGTCTAACGAATTCGACTGGCCGGAACGGGACAGCGGCCCTCGCATCCGTCCCGTGTTTCTGGCCGCCAAACTTTCCTTCGGCCGTGGGTTGACAAATCCCATTGGAGCCGCTATTTCCACGGTGGGTCTCGCTTACCGCATTGGGGAATGTGCCGGGAGTAGAAGTGCGGTCAAGATCAGCGGTCAACACGTTGAAGAAGTCGACGACCCTGGGCAAACGCACACGCGCGGCAGTTATCGCACATCGTAGCGTCAACGCGGCAAAGCTGCCGAATGAGATTTGTGCTTACCCGTCAAGCAGGGGGACCTCGTAACTGTTATCGATGACAGAACTCTTACTGGATACGCTCGCGGTGAGCAGTCGCCCGACCAGCTCAAGTTTCAGATCCTGCTCAGCAAAAACGCCAGCATCAAGCCTTTGGCAAACAGTCGGAAAAATTCGCTCCCCGTTTCGAAGGGGACAATTTCAGATCAAGATCAGACCTGCATGAGATGCGTAAATCCCCACTTGTCTGCTGAATGGCTGCTTCCGCTTTTCATCCACACAATGTCGACGCCATCGAAGCCCTCAGCATCCACGACGGCGACTACGGATGTGATAAAAGTGGCCCTGTTTGAAGTTGTGAATCTGGTAGAAAAGAAAAAAAAACACTTGTTTTCTGCTTCCAATCGGGAATTCTTCCAAGTGCTGTGCTGCCTTGAGATACGAGTCCCGTCTGCCCCCACCCCAACCCCCAGCCTCTCCCCCCAAAAAACATTGAATGAGGTAAAGCGGACTTGCTCTACATGCTTTTAAATCCCAATTAAAAGCGATTGTTTTTTTTGTTCATTTTTTGTTCCCCCCTCCCTCCACTACCCGTCGATTCAGGACTTTTTGTCATTGTGTAAATAATTTCACTCGACATTCTTAAAAAGTAATTTGAGAAAAGTACTTTTTATGTCCGGAAATGTTTTGGCTGTAAAAGTGCTCGATCGGTGGGACGTTCAAATCGGCCGTTGGAGTCGTCTTTGCTTTGGGTCTTCCGTCGATATTTTGAGGTGTGGTGCTTTCGTTTGTGCGAAGCACATCGAGTTGCCTTGCGTAGGACACGCGCTCAAAAAGAATCGACATTGTGTCGCAAAATAAATGAAGTCAAGCGTTCAACAGTTTGTACGTCGTGATTCGATTCCCTGTGCTGCCCCTTCTGGTGTGCCCGCCTTGATCACCAGGGGGCAGTATAACCCTCTAACAATAGACTTGCTCTACTCCTGTACACAAAGTTGCTGGAACATGAGTCTCTTTGTGCCGAGGATGGATCAAGAAATGCTTGGAAAGCTTTGCCTGACCACGCTGAAGCCAAGTGGGCCGCAATCTGCTCGGTGTGTTTTGTGACTCACATATTGCTGCTAGTCTGGGTCAAATCGACTTCCAAAAGGGTTTTCGCGGTTGCGCTGCAATTGGAACAAAGACGTTTCCTTGTTATTGTTCGACGTATTCAACAACGTCGCAAAAAGTGCCCCAAATCTGACTTCTGAATTGTCTTGAAGACACGATGATCCGGAATTGGCCCCCCGCTTGAGGGAATCTCCATTGTTGTTCTACTTGGCTGGACAGATTTGAAGATGATGTGGGTGCACGGCTGCGCTTCCATGTCGGACGCCACGTCAAAGGTGGGAACGCTCTGGAAGGTGCACACCAGTTTTCGGGAGTCGGTGGCCTCTGAAAGGTGAAAACGGACAGCGGTTCATTACAACGACGGCACGTTGGCTGCCGGCACAAATCGGCGCAAGAGGCAAACTTACCCGGTTGCGCCACGAGCACGCACAGACCTGCGAATGATTTGGCACCTTAGTCACAACTGTTCACACTTTCAAAATAAAACAACCATTCACAACACTTGCCCTCGGCGGTGCGCCTTACCTACGAGGAGAAGTAGCTTCTGCATCTTGTTGCTGGTGGGCGGGAGGAGGGGGAATAATATCAATCAAAGCGGTCACACCAATCAGCCAAACTTGGACGACCTTCTCAAGATTGGATGTCACACAAAACAGCACGAGCACTTTGAGAGGGAGCATTGGGCAAGCCCCCTTTGCCGCCCATCTTTCAAACCCGCCTCAAAACTCACTTGTATTCTTTGGCATTTGACTCAGCATGACTCAGATTTGATCTTACTTTTACTGTTTGGTGACTTCGACCGTCTTTGCTCCTGATTTATTTTTTTATTGTTGTATATGTTAGTTGCTCCATGTACAGCACTTTGTATGCAGCGATGGCTGTTTGAAAGTGCTCGAGAAATACACTTTGGGTTGAGTTGAGAGAAAGAAGAGGCGCAATCAGGCCAACAAAGTGACAAACTTGTTTTTCTTCAGACGTGAGACGGCGATGCGAACCAACTTTGGACGCGCAAACTATTTCAGGTCAGCTAGCAAAAAAAAAACGTCCTTACCTCTTGTGGGGTCGTTGGAGACGATTTACCAAAGAATCTGAATGATTGGAAAGCACAAAAGTAAAAAGTCACTTTTATGACAAAACTCTTTTCAACAGCAACAGGAAATGAATCAGAAGGTCAACTGCATCGTTTGGACATTTCTGTGATGGAAACGTCTTTTGGGCAAGGCAGCTTTATTCTCCAGCTCACTCGATGTGCTCGACTTGCTTTGACTGGAAAGCACTTCAAAACAAAGTACAGGAAAAAAAAAAGATACTTTGAGCTCGTGTTAGAATACTTTGAGCTCCCACCTCGGGCTGACTTCACTCATTGTTAGATTTTGGTGCAGCAGAGCATTTTTTTTTTTTTTTTTTTTTTTTTCTGCTTGGCTCTCGACGAAGGCGGACGCTTTTGCTCTGCTCCTGCCCCCCCACCCTCTCCTTGCTTGCCACTTAGTCTATGTGCTGTCTGTGTCTTAACTTTTCCTAGCCTCCTATCGTATTTTCACCCTAAAACAAACCATGGAATTGGTTGGCTGGTCTCTCGATGCAATCGACAACATTTTTTCGACGAGAAGAGCAGGCAGTGGGGAGCCCGCTTGCCCCTCTGGGACATTTGCTGCCGGGTACACCCTAGATCCCTGGAGGAAGCGGAGAATGGTGTGCCTGTCAATACTGTCCGTCGAGGAGGAGCAAGACATCTACATTATCGGCCTTCTGATAGCAGGTATGCTGCTGTTTGGTGTTAGCAGTTTCCTGCTCTATGGCAAAATTCAACCGACGGGAGCAGCTTTATTGGAAGTGAAGAAGCTGCCGGTCATTCTCGATGGTCGAGCGCAAATGTCCAAAACTCAGACTCAAGCGGTGACTGAGCTCAACCGCAATATGGATGCGGTTCTGGAGCCGCCTCCGTCCGATCGTTATCATCATGGAGAAGTTGGAATTTGCGCTTCAAAAGAAATTGAGGATTTGGCTGATCGGCGCCAGTGAAGGGATACAGCCACGGACTCAAGGCCACCTGGAATCGTTGGCGGCCGTCCCAAAACAAAACAACGCTATCTGGACCTTTTCCTGAAAGTACGCATGGAAGCTAGTGTCCCCACCATCACCCCTCCTTCTCGGCCAAGGACTGATAAGCCGACTGTCTCCATGAGCAGACCTTGACGATGCAGCGGCGGCCTGCCCTTATCATCAACGCCTTTGTTGTTCCTGTTGTTTTCCCCGTGACGTGGCCTTGATCTGCGGAGCGCTCGTTTTGACTGAGCAGCTGGTCGGACGGGCCGCATCGCGTCCCCCCGCCTTCCATCCATCCCCTCATTATATGTTATGTCTTGTGACTTGTTGTAACTGTCATATGCTTGTTAAATGTGCTTGGGTATTTTTTTTCTCCTAGTACTCTAATTATCCTCAGAAGAGTATAGTTCGAGCGTGGTTTTTTTTACCCCTCCCCTCCCCTTGTGGTTTCCTTTCTAACTAAGATCTCGGGGCGCTTTACAGCGAGTACCGACAGGCCCTTTGCACTGTATCCCATGTTCGTCATTGTTTTTTTCATGTTTCTTGTGCGGAGCGTGCCTGTTAAGTGATGTTTCGTTGCACGAAAGTGTAATGACAATAAAGATCCATCCATCCATCCATCCATCTCGATGCTGCTTCACCGCCTTTGCTTTGAACTCTGGCCTCCAATATCTGACCAGAGCCTGCAGAATTTTTTTTGTCACCCCCATCAGCATTTCTTTCAGGTAATCTGGACCCAAACTTCTCCCTGTGCTGAAGTTTTTTGTTCCCCCCTCCGAGCTCAGACGCAGATGACAAAATGCATTCGGCGCGACGTGCACACTTCAAAGATTTCCGCTTTGGAGCGTAAAGCCGATCAAATGCAGAGGAGTGAGCAAATGGATGGCCGGCCAAGATCGACTTACCGAGTGGATGAAGGCTGCAAGAGTCTCTCTGCAGAGGCGGAGAACTGATGCTCGACTCGGAGATGCTCACGTATTTATCCGCTGACTGGGTGGAGTGACGGGCGATCATCGAGGGAAGATGAGGAAGGAATTCTAATTGCTTAATTGCTGCAATTAAGAATTTTTTTTTAATGAAATAGTTGAAACTTTAATTGTGGGAAGAAAAAATTAAATTAAAAAAACATCCTCAAACGGCAGCCAAACCCTCTTTGTGTTCCGTCAGTTGTCACGTCTCCTCCATTTGAGAGAAATTTGCTTTCACTTTGTGATGTTTTGCAACTTGTCCAGAACTTTCCCACTCCGAGACTCTTGAGGGTCCGAAATATCTCTCGGTCACTTCTGAATTCGGGCCGCCTTGGAGGAGCCCCGGTTTTGCTCACGGGCTGTTTGAAGCATTAGTTTTTGTGGGGGTTCTTTTGTTTGTTTGTTTGTTCCTTTCTGCCTCTCTGGAAGCCACTGCGAGTAACGGCAGCCCACCACTGGGCTCTCTCAAAAATCTGGGCTTTTCTTTTTTTTTTTTAGCTTTCAGCGATCTTTGGATTTGACCCGGCATTTTGCGCTAGCAATAGCTAGCTGGCACGCACAGCAGCACCGAGCTGCAGGTTCAATTATTGGCAATAATATCAATGTGCACATCAATTTCGCATCCTCTGGCCCAAAAAATGCAAAGGACTACATTTTGTCACATTGAGCTGAAAGGGCTTCATGAAAAACTGCTGGGGTTGGAATGGTTTTATGAATATTTTTTTTACACATTAACAAAGACTAACTTTAGAAATGAGGTCCAAATATTAAATGTTCCACCTAAATGTAAAATCTGAATTCGATTTATTGGCCAAGTACTGTATGTCAAACACACAAGGAATTGAACTTCCAAGCCGTCCTGAGGAACGCAAACCAAACTATGGCCAGCAGGGGGAGACAGAACGGGAGGCCTGGCGGTTCGCAGCGAAGCGTCCCGATTTCTCGGATGTGAAGAAGAAAACAAGAGGCGAAAATACGGAAGAGGATTAGACTCCCATGAAGAAAAACAAAATAAGGTTGGCAAAAACTCTTTTTCTTTCAGACTTCGGATTTTATTCCAATAATTGTCACCTTCAAATCAGAACTCTGACGTTTGTCATTCTGACTTTCAGGTGAATTCTGAGATTAATTGAGAATATTGCCAACATTGTTTTTTTTTACATTCTTCAGTGGCCCGAATGATCTTCCGTACAAAGGACTGCCACACATATCTGTCAGCGAGTTTATTCTGCTTTCTGTGAACATTTCTTTCACCAACTGTCTCATGAGCCAACTGCACGCCATGTTTTTGATCTTTTGGTCAGTGGTAAACTTTGTTCCTCTGGCGAAATCTTTGGGGGGGCCCAAAGTCAAAAAAATAAATAAATCATGCAATGTTTTTAAAAGCTCTTTGAAAGTTAACGTGACAAAATGTTGCTTTTTTTCCCCGCATGCTCAACTGGAAGCTGTCGAGTCTGCCAACTTTGAAACCACGACCATCCGGAACATTTCGGTGGAATGTGACGCGCCGACTTTTGCGTACCGAGCCGCGTCCCGCCTTTTCATGGTGAGTTGACCTCGATTAATCTTCGGCAAACTCGTCAACACCATTGATTAATTTTTAAAAATTGTATTCCATCACCTTGCTGCCGCATTTAGATTTGTTTTCAAGATTTACGACCCTCCACGCACTGCTATGAATCTTTCCCCAGCTGTCTTGTCTTGTCCTTCTAGTCTTTGGCCGTTAGAGGTCGCCGCAGCATCTCATCCTTTTGCAGGTCAGGCTGACAGTCGGGCCGTTTTTGTGTCAATTTTGCCCCATTCCGACCAAGGAAAAATGAGAAAAGAAAAAAAGCCCCGCAATCTTACGTCTTCAAAGAAAAGAGATGATTTCAAATCTGACGGTTTTGAGTTCGGAGTGTGCTCACGATACAAATGAAACTCAATGAATCTCTGTATTAGGAAAACCCAAACGATTTATTCTTCTCTTTTTTTCCAAGTTGTTTTACAAGCTATATACATCAGGGTGTCCAAGCTATAGCCCGGAGCCTATTTGCGGCTCGCCATCCATTTTTCAGCAGACCGCAACATGACAAAAAAATTATAACAGTAAAAAAAAAAAAGTGTCATCAGCTGCAAGCTTAGTTAAAAAAAAAAGGGAAAAAAGGTGAAAGTGGAGCAGAGTGAGAAGTTGAACATTGTACTGTTGAACATTTCTCTCTATTCAAAGACACAAACGAACCGATCCATGTTCCTGCGCTTCTTAACGTCTCAATCGGAGTTTTGGTGAGTTTTGTGCCTGAACCACAAGAGGTGCTTTTTTGCATTTGGGCCCAGCGTCCCTTTGCAGAAGGCCCAAACCGAACAAGTGTCTTGTTTGTACGGCAACGAGTAAACAACCTGTTGATTCACGCCTTTCATTCTATTCTGTTGAGTGAAAACAAGTCCAAAGAATTATGAAAGAACGCGTCTTGTTTTTTTTTAAATTGCTGCTCATTGTCACTTTGAAAAGGACAAAAGCGGTCAACACCCAAAACACACCCTCTTAAACTTGACTCGGATCCTTTGAACATTTTTGGCAGGCGCCGAAACTCGGCGAGACTTCGCGCCAGAGCTTGCCGGCAATTTGATCGAAAAAAAAACAAAACAAAAACAAACAAGGCAAGTGCGCCTGATTAATTTCCTGTGTGTGCGCTCGCACGCGCGTTGGAGGAAAAGCCAATCAGGGGAGCTTATTTCTCTTGTCTTCATTTCTGTTCTGTTGACTTTAGCCGCCGCGTCACCTTTGAAGCCCCACCTGCACTACTTGCAAACGTGGTGAAACGTCCCCGAATGTTCCCCACGTGGTCTTTGGCGCCAATCAACTCGTCTGCAAGTCGGCGTTTTCCGTCATGGGGACGCAAGTGGACGCCAAAATGGCGGCTGGACATCATCATCATCATCACAATGTGCCTTCTCCTCCTCCTCCTGGGCAATCGGCCCCTGTCAGGGACTTGCCCCCCCCCCCTTCACACCCAGTGCAGGCCACGTAAGGACCCTCGTCTGATTATTGTTTCAGGAGGGTTGTGGGGGCGGCGACTCCCTTCCCGTGAGACCCCACCTCCTTTCCCGCCGACTGGTGGGCATCTCGCCGCGTCAGGGGCCCAAGAGCCCCGCGGGGGCGTTCCCCCCCCTCGCGGCACTCTGAGGCATCCCACCAGGCGAGGAATCTTCTTCATCCTCCTCCTCCTCCTCACCCTCACCATCTTGACCGCATCCTCAAGTTGGGAATCTTCATGCTCATCATCATCGCGAGGTGCGTCTTCATCGTCAAAGCCTTCGTCTTCATCACATCATCGCCATCTTTGTCATGAACTTCGTCTTCGTCGCCGTCGCATCTTCGGACCGTGCGACTCATCACCTTCAACATCGGTGTCGGGGTAACGCGCTGCAACGCTTACAAAGAGGAGGTCGTTTCTGAAATTCTTGTCCATTTTTCGAAAGTTGAGCCACTCATCCCGTCGCGCCGCCCCGGCAGCAATGTTGCAAAGGAAGTGACTACCGTATTTTCACGCCCATTCGGCGCACCGTGTTGTAGGGCGCAGTCTCAGTAACGGGTGCTATTTCTGTATTTGACACATACACAAAACGCACCGTATTATTGGGCGCAGCCAGGCGTGGTAAAACATACGCCAGTTTAAACATACGGCATGCATGTACGCACGCTAAAAACACGTTAGCTTGAAGCGTAGCGTAGCATGCTAAGACATGCTAAAAACACGGTTTTAAAAAGGCAACGGAAGCAAAACTGAGATCGGTTGTACTTTATCTAGCCATCTTACAACGTACTCACGTTTTTCGATCAATCATCACCCAGAAATCCATCAAAGTCCTCATCTTCTGTATCCGAATTGAACAATTGTGCAAGTACCGGTAATCCATCAAAAACGCCGGGTTCCCTCTCGTTGTCAGAGTCACTCTCATTGCCTCACTCACGTCCTCACTCCCGCCCACCCTTTCACTGATTGGCGGACTGCTTTCCCGCATGCCTGTTCTCACTCACGCCCGCCTTTTCTCTATATAAACAGCGTGTCGGCTCTCGGTCAGGATTTGGAACTCGGCTCATACACTAGACGCTGCGCATTATAAGGCGTCCTGTCCATTTGGGAGAAAATTTCAGACTTTTAATGGCGCCTTATGGTCGTGAAAATACGGTATTTTCAAATGCAAGGAACTCGTACTGTCGAATATTTTGCACGAGGTTTCTGTAAGTCGCCCAACACTGTTCATCACGAACTTCGTCTTCATCACGTCACGTCTTCATCATCATCATCATCATCATGCTGGTTTTGAGCATTTGTCTTGTTTGTACAGCAACGAGCAAACAAGCTGTTGTTTCACGCCTTTCATTCTATTCTGTTGAGCGAAAACAAGTCCAAAGAATGTGAACAACATCATTAGAGCGCAGTTAAAGAAAGAACGTGTCTTGTTTTGTTTTTGTTTTTTAAATTGCTGCTCATTGTCACTTTGAAAAGGGCAAAAGCTGTCGACACCCAAAACACGCCCTCTTAAACTTGACTCTGGATCCTTTGAACGTTTTTGCCAGGCGCTCAAAACTCGCCCCCGGCGAAGGCGTTCCTGTCCTGACAGCGGGCCAGCGCTCCGGCGAGAGCATAAATAACGCGCCGATCTTCTTGTTTGCCGCTCTGATGACCCAGTTTGGATTGGGATTCTCTTGGATGGCGCTTCCCAATGGGAACCCTCACCTGCCGTGAAAATGCCAACACCCGATTCCAATCAAATCAAAATGGAAGACTGCCAATCGATTTGCAAAGTCATTTTCTGTCAGAGTTATCAATTCCACATTCATACGAAAGACCCAATGAGGAGAGGAGACGCTCGTTTCTGGGACCAAATCTCTCGAGGGGGGGGGGACGAGGACAAGCCTTAGGTTGAGCGCACCGCTCCTTGACGCTTTTGTCATGAATTTCGCCCGTCGGTGTTTTGCACACCTTTGCGAGCCTCGAGAGATTCCCGACGTCGTCATCAACATGACGCCCCCCCCCCAAGAAGCTGGCATTCCAGACTCGGGTGACACTCGAGGAGCAAAGTCCAAGTTTTCAATTTGGAGAAGAACTTGATGAGTTATTGCAAAAGTCTTTCTTATTGTTCGTGTCTGATGCTGTTCTTCAACGTGCATTATCCTGGCGTCCTGTCTCCAGATCTTCTTGATTGAACTGGGGAGGGGGTGGCAAGCCCCCGAGGCACCCACGTGAGACCGCGAGAGGGTCCCGGCTTGAATTTGCGGCCTCTAACAGCGGACGCCGTTGCATTTTCACGCTCTTTTTGTCAGCAGCCCCCTTTTGGCCAGCACATGCCCGCGGCTAGGCGCGATCTCGGGCACCCTCCTTTTTCCCTAGTTGGCACGTTTCTCATCTTTCAAGAAGCTTTTTCTTCAGCGTTTGGCGGCCCGCCCGGCGCTATACGGTCTCGCGAGTTTCCTCGCAAGGACCAAGCCATGGTTTTAAATCTGGCTTTATTAAATCCCTAAATGTAGTTGTTTGCATTTCCTCGCAGCATCGTCGTGGTTTGCGTGCGTTCTTGCTGGGCATCATTGAGCTGCGCCCCAAGTTTACCGCGCGCTTTCATTTTCTTTCAACTGCTGCTTCCTCATACAACTCAAGTGAAGTGTTGGCGCGGGTGCCAATTTCCGTCTTGGGACCAATGCCAGGCTGACTTGAACTTCGGCTCCGAAGAAGTCGTTCGCCACAGGACACATTGTACAAAGTCATGATGCAAAGAACTGAATTGCTGCAATTAGTCCACCGATTCTCAAAGGACGCGTTGCAGAGAGTCAGCCGAATGGAATGCGAGGCTCCCTCGGAGGCCAACCTGGGCCGCGTTTGGCCTGCGGGCCGCATCCCACCCGCCCGCAGTCTCTGCCTGGCCCTCGCGGTCTCCTTCAAGTCACAAGAAAAATGTGAAGCAACAGGGGAGAAAACGGGTCATAATGAGATGGGGTGCAACGGCCATCTCCGACCAGCAGAGGTCAGTGTTTGCCAATGAAAGACGCCAAAGGAGACGGCTGGCGTTTGAAGCGTGAAAAAGAGCCTACCGGCTGGTCATGTTGGGACTGTCCCCCACAAAAACAATCCCAAAAAAGTGACGGCGTGAGGCCGAATGAGAAAAGTCTTCAAGTTGACTGGCTTTCGTTCAATATCGGCCGTTCCCAGCCGATATCGCCGACCTGGGACTTGTTTCCGTGTGGCGTTTTTGCTTGGCCTCTCGCCTTCAAGTCGAAAGTGAATTTGGGGTTTTGGAGCAACGGACACTTGCGACGGATTACAAGTGGTGGACCGAAAGTTTCCGAGGCTTTGTTTTTGTCGAGCATCAAGAGAAAACAATCCACGCCTTGTCGTGTCTTGACACATTTTATTGCTTTTGGTTGAGCAAGGAAAGGGCAGGACGCTCGCCTTCACCCTTGTGCGCCTGATCTTCGGCTCCTAATTCAGGGCATAATACGTCCTTGATACGCTGGATGACGGGAAATGTCCCTGCGGCGCAGGCGACTCCTTCGAAGTCGTCCAGTTCCAGAGACGTCACGAAGGCTCCTCCAAACTCCTTATCCACGACGTACTGGGCCTGGACGGGGCGGCAAAGAAAACGTTCGCGCCTGAATGAGGGCCGCAAGAATTTTGCTTGATTATTTGACGTACCTTGTCGTCGATGGTCGCGTCGCTGTCGATGACAACCGTGGCGGGAGGCGGCGGGGCGGCAGCGCAGACCTGAAAGATGGACTCGCTTTGCCGTCGTACCGTCTCATTGCTTTGATTGCTCCGCGGTCTCGGGTTGTACCTGGTATTTGGCCCAGATCCTTGGAAAGGCGTTGGGGTTCGTGTCATAATCGTACGTGGCGATTCCCATGTTCAGCTTTGCTGTTGATGCTCCCTCTATTACCCACTGAGCCATTCCTGCAATCTAAAATGCAGGCAAAGCCTTGATGGGCAAGAAGACGGAAATCGGAAGGCTCGGGCCGAGCTTGCGCCAACTCTGAGCTGCCGCCCGCGGCGTGAGACACGAGTGGAATTTGTCCACCGATGCCAAGCACTTGATGTGTTTGTTTTTGAATGAGGGAAAGGTTGTGCTATTTGTTGTTGCCGAACTGTGTGCGGAGGCCAACCCGACGATGTCCAGTCGGAACTTCTCGACCTGGCACACCAGCTCGGGAGCTCCTGTCCCTGTGGCGTTCGCTGCCCCGACAGCGCGTTTCTGTCGTCGGGGATCGAAGGCCTTTTACGAACAGGAGGTGCGGAAGGGGGGCCCACGTTGCCTTTTCGGGCTGTGGCCCTCTGAGAGAGGGGGCCCGGTAACGCGCGTCCGGGCAAGGCAAAACCTGATCCAAATATCTCAAGGGTCTGAAGGGCTATCTCAGGGCTGCGCTTTGTCTGTTCCCTGGTCTAACGAATTCGACTGGCCGATTGCTTTTCCAGTGCAGGAACGGGACAGCGGCCCTCGCATCCATCCCGTGTTTCTGGCCGCCGAACTTTCCTTCGGCCGTGGGTTGACAAATCCCATTGGAGCCGATATTTCCACGGTGGGTCTCGCTTACCGCAGCGGGGAATGTGCCGACAGGAAAAGTGCGGTCAAGATCAGCGGTCATCACGTTGAAGAAGTCGACGACCCTGGGCAAACGCACACGCGCGGCTGTTATCGCACATCGTAGCGTCAACGCGGCAAAGCTGCCGAATGAGATTTGTGCTTACCCCTCAAGCAGTGGGACCTCGTAACTGTTTTCGATGACAGAACTCTCACCGGATACGCTCGCGGTGAGCAGTCGCTCGCCCAGCTCAAGTTTCAGATCCTGCTCAGCAAAAACCGGCAAACAGTCTGCAAATTCGCTCCCCATTTCAAAGGGGACAATTTCCAAGATCTGACCTTCATGATAGATGTGAATCCCTGCTTGTCTGCTGGATTGACTTGGCTTTGCATCCACAAGATGTTGACGCCATCGAAGCCCTCAGCATCCACGACGTTGATTACGGATGAGATAAAAACGGCGCACAGTGGAAATGTGAATCTGGTCAACGGGAGGAAAAGCAAGTTTGTGTCACAAACGCAAGTATCAAGTCCAACTTTATTGTCAAATGTGCTGTATGTTGCAGCACAGACGACATACACCAAAAAAGAAAACCCCAAAAAAGAATCAAAAAACTTTTGTGCTTCCAATTGGGACTCTTCTAAGTGCTGTGCTGCCTTGAGATACGAGTCTGGTTCCCCCCACCCTCCCCTCAACAAAAAAATTAAATAAAATCATGAGGTCAAGAGGACTTGCTTTTAGATGCTTTTAAATCCCGATTAAAAGCTATTGGGGTTTGTTTTTTTTTTGTGGGGGTGGGGGGGTTCATTCCCATCGATTCCAGACTTTTTGCCAATTTGTAAAAATTTTCACTTGATTGTCTTTAAGTAATTTGAGAAAAGTACTTTTTATGTCTGGAAAGTACTTTTTATGTTCCGGTGTGCCCGCCTTTGGGCACCAGGGGGCAGTATAACCCTCTAACAATAGACTTGCTCTACTCCTGCTCACAAAGTTGCTGGAACATGAGTCTCTTTGTGCCGAGGATGGATCAAGAAATGATTGGAAAGCTTTGCCTGACCACGCTGAAGCCAAGTGGGCCGCAATCTGCTCGGTGTGTTTTGTGACTCACATATCGCTGCTAGCCTGGGTCAGATCGACTTCCAAAAGGGTTTTCGTGGTTGCGCTGCAATTGGAACAAAGACGTTTCCTTGTTATTGTTCGACGTATTCAACAACGTCGCAAAAAGTGCCCCAAATCTGACCTCAGAAATTCCGTCTCGAAGTCCTGATGATCCTGAATTGGCCCCCCGCTTGAGGGAATCTCCATTGCTGCATTTGGCTGGACAAATTTGAAGATGATGTGGGTGCACAGTTCCGGATCCATGTGGGACGCCATGTCAAAGTTGTTGAGGTTGTCCGTGTTCGAGTTGGGAACGCTCTGGAAGGTGCACACCAGTTTTGGGAGTCGGTGGCCTCTGAAAGGTGAAAACGGACGGCGGTTCGTCACGACGACGGCTCGTTGGCTGCCAGGGACAAATCGGCGCAAGAGGCAAACTTACCCGAGTGCGCCACGAGCACGCACAGACCTGCGAATGATTTGGCACCTTAGTCACTACTCTCCAAACTTTCAAAATACAACAACCTTTCACAACACTTGCCCTCGGCGGCGCGCCTTACCTACGAGAAGAAGTAGCTTCTGCATCTTGTTGCTGGAGGAGGGGAGGGGTGATAATAAGAATATTATCAATCAGTCAATCAAAGTGGTCGCGCCAATCGGCCAAACCTGGACGACCTTTTCAGCATTTTTGGCCACGACATTCGCCAAAGAAGAAGAATCTGTGCTCTGGTGGTCGCGCCTTCTCGGCGGCATGCGTTTTACCAGAACTGATTTTGATTGGGAGGAATGTCGGCGCCATTTGACTGTCGGCGCTCGACAGCCCCTCGGGGCGCTTGTGTTTTTTTTTGCGCCTGCGATGGGCAGCATTTTTCACAGCCCCGCTTTGTTCAGCGGAGATGGCGGTGCTGATGGACGGTCTGCGTTGGATGGATGGCTGATGAAGTTGAGGATGAGGAGAGGGGAGAGCAGCGCCGATGCATATGTGGAGCTGGGAGTCGCGGCTTGGAATTGATGCGGATTTACATGGGTACAGAAGAAGGGAAGCGATCTCTTTTTTCGTCAACGCGAATCATCCAATTGAGCTTGTAGCAGACGTGTGCACATTGCAGCACGACGTCTCTGATCCGCCGGTGAAAGGGACACCGCGTTTCGCTCCTCTTTCATCTACAACTGCTTCAGACAACAAAGTGTATGCGGAAGACGTCGTGACGATTGCACGCTTGTCTGCGTCTTATGTGTTGTCTTGTATTATTTTGTATTGTATTTTATGTTAACTTTTCTTTTGATGGCGGCGCGGGCACCCGCAGCGGCTCCTCTTGTTTTATGTTGAGAGGGAAGAAATGTCATCTGTGCTGTATGGTGCAGCACATTTGACAATAAAGTTGTACTTGACTTGAGAATTGGATGTCACACAAAAACAGCACGATGCACTTTGAGAGAAAGGCGAGGCGCAATCAGGCCGGCGGCTGCCAACCGAGTGCCAAAAAAGGGTCCTCAGACGTGAGCCGGCGATGTGAACCAACTTTGGATGCGCAAACCATTTCAGGTCAGATAGCAAAAAAAAACGTCCTTACCTCTTGTGGGGTCGTTGGAGACGATTGACCAAAGAATCTGAATGATTGGAAAGCACAAAAGTAAAAAGTCACTTTTATGACAAAACTCTTTTCAACAGCTACAGGAAATGAATCAGAAGGTCAACTGCATCGTTTGGACATTTCTTTGATGTCAACGTCTTTTGGGCAAGGCAGCTTTATTCTCCAGCTCACTCGATGTGCTCGACTTGCTTTGACTTGAAAAAACGATACTTTGAGCTCGCGTTTGGAATCCTTCCCACCTGGGGCTGACTTCACTCATTGTTGGATTTTGGTGCAGCATAGCATCCCGATGCTGCTTCACCGCCTTTGCTTTGAACTCTGGCCTCCAATATCTGACCTGAGCCTGCAGATTTTTCTTTGTCACCCCCATCAGCATTTCTTTCACCTAATCTGGACCCAAACTTCTCCCTGTGCTCAAGGTCAATCCGCCCCCTCCTCCATGTGACTCTGGTTTCTTCCGGTGTTGCAAAAATGTGCATGAAAGCTCAGAATTGTCCTTGGGTGAAAATAGAATCTTTTGCAGAAAATGCGCCGAATGACGGACGACTTGTTGGAACATTGGCAAAAGGTTTGCATCAAGACAAACTTCCAAACGAAAGGATGAACTCAAGCATTGCGCATTTGTCACGATCGGGCTCGTTCACGGTTGTCGTTATGAGCGCTCCAAGCGGACCCTCCGAGCTCAGACGCAGATGGCAAAATGCATTCGGCGCGACGTGCAAGATTTCCGCTTTGGAGCGTAAAACCGATCAAATGCAGAGCAGTGAGCAAATAAATGGCCGGCCAAGACCGACTTACCGAGTGGATGAAGGCTGCAAGAGTCTCTCTGCGGAGGCGGAGATACTGATGCTCGACTCGGAGATGCTCACGTATTTATCCGCTGACTGGGTGGCGTGACGGGCGATCGTCGATAAAAGATGAGGACGGAATTCTAATTGCTTAATTGCTGCAATTACGACTTTATTTATGAAATAGTTGAAACTTTAATTGCAGGGAGAAAAAAAAACATCCTCAAATGGCAGCCAAACCACCTTGGTGTTCAGTAAGTAGTCGCGTCTCCTCCATTTGAGATAAATTGGCTTTCAATCTGCGATGTTTTGCAACTTGTCCCGGATTTTCCCACTCTGAGACTCCTGGGGGGTCCGAAATGTCTGTTGGACACTTAAGTACTGCCCCCGTCTTGCTCAGGGACTGTTTGAGGTATGCATTTTTTTTTGTTGCGAGTAACAGCCCCCCACCACTGGGCTCTCTCAACAGTCTGGACTTTTTTTTAGCCTTCAGCAATCTTGGGATTTGACCCGGCACTTTGCGCTAGCAATAGAGCCGTTAGCTCACGGCTAGCTGGCGGCTCGGTGCCGCCAGCTAGCCGCAAGCTAACGGCTCGCTTGCCGCTAGCTCGCCGCCAGCAGACCCGGATCGCTGAGGGCCCGATGAAGTCTTCCCCAAGTCTTGAAGCTTTCGATCCAAGGAACTCCGTGCACTACTCCGCAGTTGGGCAATTCGGGCCGCGTGCTAACTTAGCACTAGCAATAACTGTGACAGCATCCAACACTTACTCGATATCCGCGAATGATTTTCTGGAATATACACACAAATATTGTGCGGGGTGCTCTGAAAACTGTCACAAGAGGGAAATTTATAGCACCACGGCTTGAAAGGACAAGGCAAGAATTCGACAAAAACTTCACAAGACAACTGAAAGAACTCGACGACCAGCATAAAAGAACGAATAATACACAAGTACTTATGAATGTGTCGGAAACTAAAAAGGAAATAGATTGAATATTAAATAACAGAGGTGGAGAAATGAGCGCGGTTTGTGCAACAGGTTTACTACGAGGGGTGGAGTTAAGGCAATTCGATTCCTGGCACAAAGAGTTAAGAGTACAACAAGCGTTATTATTTTTTAAAAATTATTCAAAGAACCAAAGGAAATAGAGGAAGCACTTAAGCGGTATTGTAAGACTTTATATACACAACCGGATGCAGCAGATGAAGAGAGTATCACAACATTCGTCGAAGTGAGCTTCCTGATTTCGATGGAACATTTCGAGGAACCTGAACACGACTCGGGATACAGACTTCATGTGACAAAAGGAACGGAGAGTAGAATTCACGTCTAAATAAACGGAAACATTTTATGATGTCGGTCGAAATTGACAGACCGGCATCCGCCACTGCACTGCAGAAGGAAAACAGAGGCGGTCGCAACGTTTTATTCGGTCTTTCGGACATCAAACTAGGGCCCGGGGCCATTTTGCGGCCCGCCATCCATTTTTCTGCAGACCGCGACATGACCAAAAAAATAGCACAAAGTGAAGGGCGCTGAGGCGGGGGATGACTGCAGTTTGCTTTGCGCCGCGTTTTCATCAATATCATCCAGTTCCGATTGAGTTCACGACCCCCCGCATCTTAACATCTTGCTTTTGGGCCCAGCGTCCCTTTCCAGAAAGGCCCAAACCGAACAAGTGGCTTGTTTGAGCAAACAAGCTGTTGATTCACGCCTTTCATTCTATTCTGTTGAGTGAAAACAAGTCCAAAGAACACGACAACATCATCAGAGCGTAGTTAAGAAAGAACGCGTCTTGTTTTTTTTAATTGCAGGCCCATGTCACTATGAAAAGGGCAAAAGCAGAGAACACCCAAATCACGCCCTCTTAAACTTGACTCGGATCCTTTTGAAGATTTTTTGGCAGGCGCTGAAACTCGCCTCGGCGACGGCGTTCCTGACGGCGTTGTGAATGGCCGTCGTTCTCGCTCTTCTTCGTGCTACTCGACCAAATTGTCGTTTTGAAAAGCTCAACGTGAAAACTGACCGTGCCCTTCATTCAGGATTTTAAGATTTTCAAGAAGGATTTTAGGATTTTCTTGAGCTTTTGTCTTTTTTCTTTCAAATTATTTTCAGTCTTGAATGATGCTTTCTGTCCATATGGTCAAGATATAAATCAAACCTTTTTTTTTTTTTTTTTAATGCCGTGTCTTGTGTTTTTTTTGCGTTATTTTGTTATTTTGACTTCAAGATGAGCGGCCCGGTAGTCCAGTGGTTAGCACGTCGACTTCACAGTGCAGAGGTACCGGGTTCGATTCCAGCTCCGGCCTCCCTGTGTGGAGCTTGCATGTTCTCCCCCGGGCTTGCGTGGGTTTTCTCCGGGTGCTCCGGTTTCCTCCCACATTCCAAAGACGTGCATGGTGGGCTGATTGAGCACGCTAAAATTGTCCCTAGGTACGAGTGTGGGCGTGGATGGTTGTTCGTCTCTGTGTGCCCTGCGATTGGCTGGCAACCGGTTCAGGGTGTCCCCCGCCTACTGCCCGGAGACAGCTGGGATAGGCTTCGGCACCCCCCGCGACCCTAGTGAGGATCAAGCGGTTCGGAAGATGAATAAATGAATGACTTCAAGATGGCGCCGCGAGAGTGGCTGCCTTTCCAAACAGCTCCTATATTTTGTTGTTGTTCTTCTTCCTTTCATAACTTTGCTGCTGTGAATTGGGAATTTCTCCATTGCGAGACTAATATAGGTTTTCTTTTCTTATCTGACAAGCTAAGTTTGAAAGCAACAAGGAGCTGTAGCGTCCATTCATGAAAAGAGATCGGCTCTCATCTCCTGTCCCATGTAAATCCGCTTCAATTCCAAGCGGCGACTCCCAGCTCCACATACGCATCGGCGCTCTGCGCTGACGCTCCTTTCTTCTCATCGTCGGCTCCTCGAGCCTTGCATCCATCCACCCAACCGCAGACTGTCCAACAACACACCGCCATCTCCGCTGAACAAAACGGGGCTGTGAAAAATGCTGCCCATCGCAGGCGCAAAAAACACAATCACCCGCCCGCCCGCCCGCCGGGGCTGTCCAGCAAACGACAGCCAAATGGCGCCGACGTTCCAAAAATGCTGACAACGGTCCACATCAGGTCCACACAACGTAACAACAACACCATGTGACAGAGCTTTCCGGCAATTTGATCCCCCCCAAAAAAATAAAACAAGGCAAGTGCGCTGGATTAATTTCCTGTGTGTGCGCGCGTCCGGGGAAAAGCCAATCAGGTGAGGTTATTTCTCTTTCTTCATTTCTGTTCTGTTGACTTTAGCCGCCGCCGCCGCTTCATGAGATAAGCGAGTCAGGGCCTCGTTTAACACCTGCCGTGGAAAAACAAAACCAAAAAAACTGTGTGGAACTGCTCACGCCGGGCGCTTGTAGGCATGGGCTCAGATCCGGGCGTGGGAAACCCGCCTCAAAACTCACTTGTATTCTTTGCCATTTGACTCAACGTGACTCAGATTGGATCTTGGTTTTTGCTGTTTGGTGCTTTCGACCATCTTTTTTCGGCCATCTTTGTTACTGATGTTGTTGCTTTCCTGTTGTCTACGTTAGTTGCTTCGTGTACAGCACTTGGTATGCAGGCGATGGCTGTTGAGTTGAGTTGAGTGAAAGAACGCGTCTTGTTTTTTTGTAATTGCTGCCCATTGTCACGTTGAAAAGGGCAAAAGCGGAGAACACCCAAAACACGCCCTCTTAAACTTGACTCGGATCCTTTGAACATTTTTGGCAGGCGCTGAAACTCGCCTCGGCGAAGGCGTTCCTGTCCTGACAGCGTGCCCGACAGCCGCTCAGCCTCCAACTTGGTCGCCAAACGACTTTGGACGCAATCAGAGCAAAACCTCGAATGAACGCGACCGCTTCGCCGACGCATCCACGTGCATTTTTTTCCCCCCCACCGTTTGGGGGCTACAGTGAGGGCACGAATAACCCAATGAGGAGAAGAGACGCTCGTTTCTGGGACCAAATCTCTCGAGGGGGCGGGGGGGAACGAGGACAAGCCTTCGCTTTCCAGTGTCAACCAGGGCGCCCGATTTGGAGCGACGCGCTCCCTCCTATGAGCTCTTTGTTGCGGTGGTTTCGCCGCATCGACAAGATGAGCTGCTTTTGCCAACAATCCGCTCGTTTTGAATTTGACGCAAGGCATTCCGAAGAGGCTGCGACTGAGTCGTCCTTCGCGCCAAACGCTTGCCAATCGGCCTTTGTCATGCGAGCGCACCGGTCGTTGACGCTTTTGTCATGAATACTGCCCGTCGGCATTTTGCACGCCTTGGCTAGCCGCAAGAGAGTTTCCAGACACTCGAGAGGAGCAAAGTACAAGCCGCAAACAGGCAACTTGAGCAACTTGCGCTCTCGTGTGGCTGCAATTTGGAGAAGAACTTGATGAGTTATTGCAAAAGTCTTTCTTATTGTTCGTGTCTGATGCTGTTCTTCAACGTGCATTATCCTGGCGTCCTGTCTCCAGATCTTCTTGATTGAACAGGGGAGGGGTGGCAAGCCCCCGAGGCACCCACGTGAGACCGCGAGAGGGTCCCGGCTTGAATTTGCGGCCTCTAACAGCGGACGCCATTGCTTTTTCACGGTCTTTTAGTCATCAGCCCCCTTTTGGCCAGCACATGCCCGCGGCTAGGCGCGATCTCGGGCACCCTCCTTTTTCCCTAGTTGGCACGTTTCTCATCTTTCAAGAAGCTTTTTCTTTCGCGTTTGGCGGCCCGCCCGGCGCGATACGGTCTCGCGGGTTTCCTCGCAAGGACCAAGCCGAGGTTTTAAATCCGTGCTCTGTTAGCAAGCCGCCAAACTTGTCGGCCGCATACGAGGCGCCCGGAGCTCCTCCGGTGGACCCCCGAAGAGGGCCGCGGTTTTCAACAGCCAGGCGCAGCTGCTTTTTCCTTCTTCATTTTGCCATTTTCAAAAATATTTCCTCCAACTGCAGTTTTTCTTTTTCACGCAAAGAGCTGTTTATTTCGCATTTCATTGTAAGAGTTGCGTTTCCTCGCAGCATCGTCGTGGTTTGCCTGCGTTCTTGCCGGCATCATTGAGCTGCGCCCCAAGTTAACCGCGCGCCCTCCGCGTTTTCTTTCAACTGCCGCTTGCTCATCCAACTCAAAGTGAAGTGTTGGCGCGGGTGCCAATTTCCGTCTTGGGACCAATGCCAAGCTGTCTGGAACTTCGTCTGTAATTGCACGGAGCTCCGAGAAGTCGTTCGCCTACGAGACACATTGTACAAAGTCATGATGCAAAGAACTGCATTGCTGGAATGAATCAAGACAAGCAGTGACGGACGGGTCAGCGAGACGAAAAAAGAAACACAGCAAGTGCGCAGGATTAATTTCCTGCGCACTTCCTGTGTGTGCGCACGCGCGCGCGCGTTGGAGGAAAATTGGAGGAAAAGCCAATCAGGTGAGCTTATTTCTCTTTCTTCACTTCTGTCCTGTTGACTTTAGCCGCCGCCGCCGCCGCTTCATTAGCGGGCAGAGATAAGCGAGCCGGGGCCTCGTTTGACACCTGCCGTGGAAAAACATCATAAATCCTCCTCTGCGTGCACGCGTGTAACTGCTCACGCCGGGCGCGGGAAGGTGGCACGCTGGGAATTTCTTCAAAACCCGATAAAAGAAGGGAAGGGTGGCGTCAGGCGGTCGCCGTGGCAACGTTCACCTTCGAACCTCCACTTGCGCTACTCGCAAAACGTGGTGAAACGTCCCCGAATATTCCCACGCCGCCGAGATGGCGGCTGGACATCATCATCATCATCATCATCATCACGATGCGCATCGTCCTAATCTCCTTCACCCTGCTCCTCATCACACAGGTAAGCTGTGACCCCCCCCCCCCCACGCAAAATAAACACCTGGGCTTCTGCATCGCTACTTCGGATGGGCGTGCGTGTGCGCGTGCGTGCGTGAGGAGTGTGTGCTTTGCCGGCAATGATGGGAAAAGAACACGCGCGTGTGCGTGAGGTACTTTGACCCATCAAGGGCCGCCACTGCGGCCACACGCCTCCCCCCCCGTGCGGGCGCATCGTTATAAATGGCGCCGCGGCGGCGTGCGCAGCTAGTCGACGGGAAGTCAAGCTGCCGGGCGACACGGGAAAAGGCAGCGATATGAGCCGCGGCCAGTTGGCGTGGCCGCGCCCGCGGTGACCCTCCACCGATGGCGGCAGAGTGGCAGAGCGGCAACGCGAGCGCGGCGTGGAACGCGTCGTCGGCGGCGGTGGATGCGGGTGCGCCCGCGGACGGCTCGACGGCGCTGCGCGCGCTGGTGTCGGCGGTGTACTTGCTGATCTGCGCGGGTGGGCTGCTGGGCAACCTGCTGGTGCTCGCGCTCGTCAAGCCGCGCGGCCCCGGCGGCGGCGCCGCCGTCAACGTGTTCATCGTCAACCTGGCCGTGACGGACCTCGGCTTCGCCCTGACGTTGCCCTTCTGGGCGGCGGAGAAGCTGCTGGACTTCAGCTGGCCCTTCGGTCACGCCATGTGCAAGGTGGTCCTGAGCGCCACCGTGATGAACATGTACGCCAGCGTTTTCTTCCTCACCGCCATGAGCGTCGCGCGCTACCGCTCGGTGGCGCGGGCGCTGCCGCCGCGCCGCGGCCGGCGGGGACGCGGCCGGTCGGCGGGCTGGGCGGCGGGCGCGCTGTGGGCGGGCGCCACCTTGGCCACGACCCCCGCCGCCGTCTTCTCGACGGTGCGGCGTGTGGCCGGGGAGCGTCTTTGCCTGCTGGGTTTCCCCGAAGGCGGCACCTGGCTGGCGCTCTACCACGTGCAGAAGATCCTGGTGGGCTTTGTGGTGCCGCTGGGCGTGGTGTGCGCGTGCTACCTGCTGCTGCTGCGACTCCTGCGCGCTCGCGGCGCCGAGCGGCGGCGCGCACGCGTCACCCGCTGCGTCACCATCGCCGTGATGTCCTTCTTCCTGTGCTGGATGCCCAACCAGGCCGTGACTTTGTGGGGCGTCCTGGTCAAGTTGAACCTGCTTCAGTGGGACCGCGCCTACTACGTGGCGCACACGTACGCGCACCCGCTCAGCGTGTGCCTGGCCCACACCAACAGCTGCCTCAACCCGCTGCTCTACTGCCTGCTGCGCCGCGATTTCCGAAGCCGCCTCAAGCGGTTGTGGAAGATGGCGCGGCTGGCCGCGGGCGCCCCGCGCGCTCCCGGGTCATCGCGCCGCGCGCACGCCAGCGGGATTCCGCTCACCGACTTGGAGAACGGCAAAGACCGCCGAGAGCCGCCACTCGCCGAACCCCGCGAGCTGGTTGCGCTCGCCAAACTCGATTGAGCCGAGGCACGCGTCGAGGCGCCTCCGATTCCGAGTTGGACTTTTGAGTGCGATTCAGACTTTCGCCACGAGGTGGCGACAGTCAACGTCACGACATTCTGCCGCCCGCCGTCAGTTCACGCGCTCACATTTTTCTCAAGTTTTTTTTGTGCCGCTGTTTATGGCGGAGAGCCTGACAATGTCCAATGAATTCAAGCTTGAAATCATGAAAACTTGTCAACTTGGTGGGAGGCAGGAACGTCGTAATCTGACCATACGTGCTGTCCTGAAGGCGTTCTTCAGTGGCTACGGTGCTTGCCACGAGCCTCCAAATGTTTTCAAGTGCATTTGTGGTCGCAACAAACACAAAAGTTGGACTGGAGCAAAATGCCGCACCACGAAGGAAGACTGACAGCTTGGGGCCCATCGGGCAACCTGACAACTTTGACTAACCTTGCATGCGAAGACGTCTTAGGTCACACTTGGGAGCCAAAAGACTTGAGGACCGGGACGATTTAACCAAATTATGTTTCGCATCCCCGAGGCCAGGAGCATATTTTTCTCATTTTCTCATAGTCCTATATTTTTTTGACATACACAAAAATTGGACGATCAAGAGTTAAGTTAATACTGTAATATAATATAATATAATATAATATAATATAATATAATATAATATAATATAATATAATATAATATAATATAATATAATATAATTAACTGAACCCGAAGAGGCCATTCACCGGAAGTGCATCATATATACATATACTGTATCTCTCTATCGATTTATCGATCTCTAGACAAAGGGGAAAAACAAAACAAGATAAAACACGGAAGTATGTTGTGCAAAGAAAGTTCCAGTCGGACGTATTTTCAGGTCGGACTTGACTTCCGGTAAGGTCCTGTCCAGCCTGACGTGAAATCCACAGCTCGGGCTTGCTTTTAACGACATTTGACACGTTTTACACTTTTTAATATAGCACAACAATAACAGCGCGCGTCTCATCAGACGACCAGGAAGGAGTGGCTGCGATTGTTTGCTTTTTAAAAGTGGCATTTGTGGAGCTTAGCGTCTCCCTCCGTCGGCAGCTAGCATCTGGGCTAGCCCGAAACCGTCGGACGAGCGCCGCGGGGTGACGAACTGCCCTCCTCCGGCCGCTTTCTCCTCGCTCGGACGCTCAGCGCCACGGAGACGCCCGGCAGCTTTTCATGCGGGCGCGGGAGTTCTTTCGGACATTTTGATGGGAGGCGGCTGGCCGCCGCCGGGTGGACGTCGCGGGCAGCACTTGCTTGCGAGGCCGGCGCGGAGGCGGCCGCGGCGGCGGCGGCTGCGGCCGCTGCGACGTTCCGGGCCCGCATGGAGTCTCTGGCCGGCTACGTGCACAAGGCGGCCGGCGAGGGTCGCGTCCTCACGCTGGCCGCGCTGCTGCTCAACCACAGCGAGGCCGAGACGCGCTTCCTGCTGGCCTTCGTCAGCCAGCAGGCGGGCCAGAGGTCGACGCCGCTCATCATCGCCGCCCGCAACGGACACGACAAGGTGGTCCGCCTGCTGCTCGAGCACTACCGCGTGGACACCGAGCAGACCGGCACCACGCGCTTCGACGGGTACGTTAACGTTAGCGTTAACGTTAACGTTAACGTTTCTCCATCTGATTTGAGGCTCTCCCTCGTTGCCAGCCAAACGCGCGACGCGTCGTGACAAAACGGTCGATTGGCCGCGTTTGCCGTCCGCTTGACCGCTGTTGCCTTTGCGCTCCCGCAGCTACGTGATCGACGGGGCGACGGCGCTGTGGTGCGCGGCGGGCGCCGGCCACTTTGAGGTGGTACGCCTGCTGGTGGCTCACGGCGCCAACGTCAACCACACCACCGTCACCAACTCCACGCCGCTGCGGGCGGCCTGCTTCGACGGCCGGCTGGACATCGTGCGCTTCCTGGTGGAGCACGCCGCCGACGTGGCCATCACCAACAAGTACAACAACACCTGCCTGATGATCGCCGCCTACAAGGGCCACGGCGAGGTGGTGCGCTTCCTGCTGGAGCGCGGCGCCGACCCCGACGCCAGGGCGCACTGCGGCGCCACCGCCCTGCACTTCGCCGCCGACGCCGGCCACCTGGCCGTGGTGGCCGAGCTGGTGCGGCGGCACGCCGTCATGGCGGCCAACGGCCACGGCATGACGCCGCTGAAGGTGGCGGCGGAGAGCTGCAAGGAGGACGTGGTGGAGCTGCTGCTGGCGCACGGCGACTGTGAGCCGGCGCGCCGCGTGGAGGCGCTGGAGCTGCTGGGCGCCTCCTTCGCCAACGACCGCGAGAACTACGACATCGGCAAGACGTACCGCTACCTGCGCGCCGCCATGGACGAGCGCCGGCGCCACGCCGGCGTCGTGCCGGCCAAGGAGCCGACGCCGACGCCCGCCGAGGCCTACGGCGGCCGGCCCGAGTGCCGCACGCCGGCCGAGCTGGAGGCCATCCGGGCCGACCGCGACGCTCTGCACATGGAGGGCCTGATGATCCGCGAGCGCATCCTGGGCCCGGACAGCGCCGACGTGTCGCACCCCATCATCTACCGCGGCGCCGTCTACGCTGACAACATGGAGTTTGAGCGCTGCATCCAGCTGTGGCTGCACGCGCTGCGCCTGCGCCAGCGCGGCCAGCGCAACACGCACAAGGACCTGCTGCGCTTCGCCCAAGTCTTCTCGCAGATGCTGCACCTGAAGGAGCGACTCAGCGCCGACGCGGTTTGTCTTCCGCCTCTCCCAAACAGTCGCACCGTTTTCCCACCGAGCAGCGCGTCCCACTCGCTCCCAGTCAGCCGTTCCGCACCGTTCCAATTCCATTTTCAGCAGTGTAAAAACCCGCGCACGATCGCAATGAAATTCCGTCATTGCCGCGTATTATTTCGACATTATTTTGTCCCCCTTTTCAAACTTCGTGGGCGCATTCCAGCCCTTCTGACTTCAAATTATTCGCAGCTCATTCCCAAAATCCGCCAAATTCGCAGATTTTTCAAATTGGACATTTGCGTGCGCATGAAGCTTCCCTTTCTCCATTTCTTGACCGATTCAAACCATTTGGACTCTTTCCACATCGTTTCATCTCAGTCCTGATGGTTCTCGATCACAGGTGTCAAACTCAAGGCCCAGGGCCCAGATCTGGCCCGCCACATAATTTTACGTGGCCCGCGAACTGTGTGTCAACTTGCTAAAATCATGACCCTTGCTAAAATATGTACCGTATTTTCACCGACAAAAAGGCGCCATTAAAAGTCTTAAATTTTCTCCAAAATGGACAGGACGCCTTATAATGCGGAGCGCCTAGTGTATGAGCCGAGTTCCAAACCCTGACTGAGAGCGCTTCAGGCCGACACGCCGTTTATATCGAGAAAAGGCGGGGGCGTGAGTGACGACAGGCATGCGGAAGTCCGCCAATGAGTGAAGGGTGGGCGTGTAAGAGGTGAAGAGAGAAACGCGAGCACATTGTAAAATGGCTAACTAAAGTACAAGCGAACTCAGTTTTGCTTCCGTTGCCTTTTTAAAAACCGTGTTTTTAGCATGTCTTAGCATGCTACGCTATGCTTCAAGCTAACGTGTCTTTAGCGTGCGTACATGCATGCCGTATGTTTAAACTGGCGTATGTTTTACCACGCCTGGCTGCGCCCAATAATACGGTGCGTTTTGTGTATGTGTCAAATACAGAAATAGCACCCGTTACTGAGACTGCGCCCAACAATACGGTTGCGCCGAATGCTCGTGAAAATACGGTACCGAAAATGTCAAATTGTCATGTGTAATAAATAACGTTGATATTTTGCAATCATTTTGTTACCCTGTTAGCACTCACTCAAACAATAATTGAGCAAACTATTATTGTTGTTTTGACTGATTTCAAAATTGGTAATTCATCATTTTCTTGTGTACAAGTAACAATAGATCAAAATGTATTTAGTTTCGCTGTCGTAGCGGCCCTTCGAGGGAAGAGGCAACCCCAAAGTGGCCCGCGACAAAAATGAGTTTGACGTCCCTGTTCCAGATGACGTCGTTTCCCCCAGAACCTCTCCCGAAAATTGCATCGGCAAATCGTTGTCTTTTGTAGGTGGAGCAGGTGCTGGGCTGCAGCGCGCTGGAGATCAGCCGCAGCATGGCGCGCGCCCAGTCGTCGCCCGAGGGCGAGCTGGCTCAGGCGGCCGACAACTACGAGTCCAACGTCTTCACGTTCCTCTACCTGGCCTGCATCGCCACCAAGACGCCCTGCGGGGGCGAGCGGGAACGCGCCCGCATCAACAAGCACGTGTACGACGTGGTGCGGCTGGACCCGCGAGCCCGCGACGGCGCCACGCTCCTGCACCTGGCCATCAGCTCCAGCACGCCCGTCGATGACTTTCACACCAACGATGTGTGCGGCTTCCCCAACGCGCAGGTTCGGATGTGCCGATGCGCCACCGGATCATGTGTGTCCCCCAATCCAACTCATTTGTTGCGTCACCCCCGCCCCCGAATTTCAGGTGACCAAGCTGCTGCTGGACTGCGGCGCCCGGGTGGACGCGGTGGACCACGAAGGCAACACGCCGCTGCACGTGATCGTGCAGTACAACCGTCCCATCAGCGACTTCCTGACCCTGCACGCCATCATCATCAGCCTGGTGGAGGCGGGCGCGCACACCGACCGCACCAACAAGCAGAAGAAGACGCCGCTGGACAAGAGCACCACCGGCGTGTCGGAGATCCTCCTCAAGACGCAGATGAAGATGAGCCTCAAGTGCCTGGCGGCGCGGGCCGTGCGGCGCCACCGCATCGCCTACCGCAACCAGATACCCGCCAGCCTCGAGGAGTTTGTCGAGTTCCACTGACCCGGCTCGGCAAGTCTTATTTCAATATTTTTTTTGGGGGGTTGGGGAGAACTCCTGAATCCGCCGCGCGCCATATACGGAACGAGCGCATGAGGACGGAATGAGTTTTCGACGGCGGACGCTTCAGGGAACTGAAAAAGACGGCGCTACTCGGGCACCGTTTCGTACGTCACCGACGTCGCATATTTAACGCGCAGGATTGACGTCAGCCGGTGGACCTTTTTCCGATCAAATATTTTTGACCATGACCAAATTATGATCCCCGATATATTGCTCTCAGGTCACATCCAAATATGTTGCGCAATTCTCCATCCCCATCCATATTTTTTTGAAATGTTTCAATGAGATTGGTTCCCGTTCATGCCTCCAGATCAGCTAATTCGTTTGAATTCTTTCGCCCTTCAAATTTCAGTTTCTTTGCGCAATGCCAAAGTTGGGAAACAGTTTCAAATGTCATGATCTCGATATTCGTACGCAATGAAATTCATTCAAATGAATTATTTTTTTGATCATAATAATCAGAGTCAATGAGTGACACGGTGCTACTTAAAAAAAAAAAAGGATAATGTTAGCATTGGAACGGAGCTACTTCAGAGTGTCACCACGTTGGCGACCGCCGCGCTCAATACGGTCGCCGTATGCAGTTGTTGGCATTGTGCGACATGCGCGCCTGCAGCGATGTTAGCGTTGTTAGCGCAACGCGGCCCTTTGACACGCTAGCTTTGTGGGGGAAACCAAACCGGGGCAATATGTGGCGGAAACATGGTGCTCTGCTCCTCCAAGTGGCCATGTGACCTTCAGTTAAGTGAATGTTAGCCGGCGGGCAAACGTAGCACCTGGCGACCATTATCGCATTGACTCCGCCCACAAGGACCTCATCTCACAAAACTCGCAACCTCCGACTCAGCCGGGAGGCGTGCGACACGAGCGTTTCTTTTTTGGGATTGACAAGCTGATTGTGTGACTTCATTTATTTTTATTTTTTTAAAAAGTGCCTCAAAACTGCTCGTCTTTTTGTAAATCCCGTAACAAAAGGATGACGGAGAACACGATGGCGACGTCAACCTTGACAACCAAAATGACAACAACAAAAAAAACAGCGACGATACAAAAACGCTGACAACAATAGCCACGACGCTTTGTTGACAAAAACAAGCAAAGTTGACCGCGACGTTGACAGCAATTAGATTGTTAGTCGAGGCAAAAACCGACTGTGACAAGGACAATGAAAGCAACCACAGCGGCGGTTAAAACCGCAGACGGCGGCAAGCGGATCGACGATTAAAACGGCCACCGCAACGACGACAATAGCGACGTGTTGTATGGTATGAAAGAAAGATGATCACTCCGATGATGCGAAACAAAACAGCGACGAGACCCGCGAGGAAAATGTCAACTAAAAAAGACGACGACCGTGACAAAAGGATGGCAATGACAATGTTTTATTATCAAAATGTAAAAGAATTCTAAAAAAAAACTAATTAAATGAGTGACTGATTTTTTTTTTTTTGGTTTCCATTCTGAAAATGTTCTTGATGTTTGTGGTTTTTCAGTTGAAATGGCGGTTTTCCGAGTTGCAGATTCGCACGATCGAGCACGAAGCGGGCGCGGCTTCGCGGCTGCGTTCACCAAAAGCCCGCGACGCGAATTGCTGGAGGTCACGCGAAAGCTAAATTGACAGCAGTCGCGAAAGCTAACGTTTCGAAGTTGACCTCGCTGCCAATTAACGTTGCTAACGTGACACCAATATGAATTTGGACAAGCCACCCCTAACCCCCCATCAAAGCTAATTGCTAAAGCTAACTTTGATTTAACATCGATGCTAATCTTGAAAGCTAATTTGGCCGAGATGATCTCAACGCCAATTAGTTTTTCTTTGCTCGGTTAGCATTAGTTTTAGTTGTGAAAGTTACATTTTGTAAGGCGTCACCTTACAAAATGTAACTTTTGTAACTTTCATTGCTAATTTGTTAGCTAGCGCCTTCATTGAGATTCTTGCGAATTGCTAAAGCGCAAAATCGGTGGCCAATATGGCCGCCCCATCCTCAGCCATCAGGTGCCCGTGGTCAGAGCTCCCGGCAGCCATTTTTATGGCGGTAACTACAAGGGGGCGTGGCCAGGATGGGATGTGCTCAGGTGTCCTCCCCGAGCTCCGCCCCATCTACCCAAAGAATGTAGTCATCGTCGCGCGCCGCCGCCATTGTCACAGCCCCTCTGCTGGCTTCCCATTGGTTGCTGGCTCCTTCTGTTCCTGACGCCGCCTCTTCCTGGAGAAGAAGCCCAGCTGCGCACACACACACACACACACACACACACAAACATTAGATGTGTGTGCGCGCGAGAGCGAGTGCGATGTAAACGCCGACGCACCCTCCAGAGCGCAAGCACGATGACGGCCAGCGCGAGGAGTCCCCCGGCCGAACTTGCCAAGATGACGGCCACCAAGACGGCGCCCGACGCCCGCGTCTTCATCAGCTCCACCGCCGTCTGCGCACGCACAAACGCGCTCACATTAGCGGTGTGAGGACGCAGGGACACGCGTCGTCATGGGACGACCGGTGCTGGGGTTGCGCCATCGTCCCGCCGCTCGACGGTATTTTCCCCAAATGGCTTTTCCTGAGTCGCACCTGTCGGACTGGATGCTCCTCCCGCAGGAAGAAGGAACTGGAGGAGTCCAAGTGGACGTGTGCACTGACCAAAACCTTAAGAGTCTTGAAGACCACCTGGAAAACATGCACGTTTTCTTTTGGGGTTTTTTTTTTTGTTTGTTTTTTGGATCCATTTGCTGAAAACCGCCGGAGCGGACTGACCTTCCGCAGGACCGGTCGCTGGAGTCTTCCTCTGAGAGTCAACTTCACCCGCCTGGAGGCGGGAAGAAGCACACTGCAGCGCGCGGACAGGCTTGCGCTGTTACTCTGATTCTGTGAGTACACACACACACACACACACACACACACACACACACACACACACACACACACACACACACACACACACACAGAGTGATTTTGGTTTTGTACTCACAAACATGTTATTTTGATTCTGGATGCAGATGCATTCTTTACCATAGTTTTGTTTAAAAATGCACATTTACTGTGATTTTGTGCTCATGCACACACACACACACACACACACACACACGTAGACCAACCATTTGCGTCAGGTGCGTCAGGTCCTCTGCTGTGGCGTGATACGGCATAACGGGCTGCATTAGGACGCAGGAGGCGGCTGGCTGCGAAGATGGGGGTGGGGTTAGGATGGGGGGTTGAGCCAGTTGATTGACAGCCAGGCGAGCGAGGCCGAAGAACACACCTGGTCCCGGTCACGGTCCGCGTCGTGGTCCTGGTCCAGGCCGCAGTGGGTGAGGGTCAGCAGATGGTTGCCATGGAGACTGACGGCCCACAATTGGACCCTGAATGCCACGCCCTCAACGGGAACCACGACAGGTTCTCCAGCTGAAAACGAAACCCTTTTTTTTAATACATCTTGCGTGCACGTACTGATTCTCTCTCACACACATAAACAATGAAACTTTTTTTTTAACACACGGTCCATTTAATAAATTAAATAATTAAAAGCCAAAGCGTCTTTCCGTCTGACGGACGTACGTGGAAGGAGACGTTGAAGGCGGGGAAGGCGTCGTCGTCGTCCTCATCGTCGTCGTCTTCGGATTGGATGACAAAGCGGGCGGGGCTTTGATCTCTGAAGGGAGACGAGCTGCCGTTGGATCGACCGACAGACGGGTGGCGGGCGGGGGGAACGGGCGGACAAATGACTGACATTGTAAAGAGGAGGTCCGTTTCATATTTGAGAGGGAGGGTGATGTCGTTGGAGTTGTCGTCGGGGAAAGCGTCTTGGCCTTCGCTGGAACACGCACACACAGCCACATCTCATGTTTTTTTGCATCTGTTGAGTGCGTGTGTGTGTGTGTGTGTGTGTGTGTCGTGGCCTCACCTGGTGGCTGCCACGGCGATGTGAAGGTGGTCCAGAAAGACCGAAGAACTGAACTCAAACTCCACTCGGAAAAACACCTGGACAGGAAAAGCATTCGTCCATTTTCGAAAGAGGCGGGCGACCTCATCAATTGGTCGTCGTCAGAAGAAGAAGAAGGAGGAGGGAGCGGTCGCCATCTCGCCACCGTACCCGAGAAGAGGCCTTCATGAGAGGCGCGCTGATGTTACATCTGGTCCGATTGGTCTCCTGAGGGGAGCACTCCATCTGCACGTCCGATTGGTCCTGCCGGGGTGGGAAGAGCGGTCGCTCAACGAGAAGGACAAATTGGCCGCCGGCCGGAAGTTTGGTTACCTTGACAACGAGGCCGGCGAAAACCAGATTTGGCGAGGAGGAGAGCAGGACGGACGACCCGTAGGCGTTCTCTCCGCGGTTCTCCAGGCGGGCCGAGAGTGCCACCCTCCTCCGCATCGTCTCCACCAGCCAGCTGTCTCCAGGCGCCCCCTGCTGGCGGCACGCTCGCCGCTGCAACCCTTCCGGGGAAGCGCACCAGTGTCTGCGCACAAACGCCAGGTTGATTTATTTATTTTTTTACTCTTTGCACGCGTGTGAGAGAAACTCACTGAAAGTTGATGAGGTCCGTGTGACTCTCGATGACGAGGTCCGGAACGCAAGCGTCTTCATCCCTGCAGCCGTTCCAAAATGGCAGCTGCAACAAAAAACGAGCTTGATGCTCAATTAAGCTAAATGCAAAGTCAAAGAAGCTCCAGTGGGCCGTTCACTCCGTTCTTGTTTACAGCGTTAGCGATTAGCATCCGTTGGAGCGTCAACATGCTAACGAGGCAGTCACCGCCTCACCTCGGCCTTCAGTGTGGTCGGCCAATCGGGGTCCAAGATCGGGCCGTCATCCGAGCTCCGTAGCCCCGCCTCCAGCCCCACCGCGATTGGACGGCTGTAGTCCATCGTGTCCTAGTCACGGGACCGCGCAGACTGTCAGCGTGCGCGCGCGTGCGGCTATGCGCGCGCGCGGGGGGGGGGGGGTGACCTGCACTGTGAAGGCGTGTCGCCGGCATTGTGGCCTTCCGGTCGTGAGCGTCATGGTTTTCGTCTGAGGACCTTCGCGCTCATCCGGGACGGCTCGATGAGGAACTCGCTTCTCGTCCAAATTCAGATGGTAGTGCGCTTCTGTGGAGGGGGGGCGGAGTCAATGGGCAGAGTCAGGTGTGACCAGGAACTGATGCGCTGATTGATGGCTCTTTGACGGCTTGTTTCCCTTTGTGCATGTTTGTGTTTGTTCCGCCTGTGGGTCGTGTGAGTGTGTTTGAAGAAAAATGTACGTGCACATTTTGTTTGTGTGTGTGCGAGTGTGCTTGTCTCTTTGTGTGTGTGTGATCAAATGCATATGTGCAAATAGATTACAGGATGTGTGTGTGTGTGTGTGTGTGTGTGTGTGTGTACGACCATGTGAGTCAGTCTGTGCATTGTGTGCGAGTATGCTTGTGTCTTTTGTGTGTGTATGTGTGTGTGAGAGAGAGAGATCAAATACGTGTGTGTGTGGTGTGTGTGTGTGTACGACCATGTGAGTCAGTTTGTGTATTGTGTGCGAGTATGCTTGTGTCTGTTGTGTGTGTGTGTGTGTGTACAACCATGTGAGTCAGTCTGTGCATTGTGTGCGAGTATGCTTGTGTCTGTTGTGTGTGTGTGTGTGTGTGTGTGTGTGTGAGAGAGGGATCAAATACATATGTGCAAATGAATTAATTTGTGTGTGCGTGTTTGCGTACAAGCATGTGAGTTTAGTGCTTGTGTCTATGCGTGTGTGTGTATATGAGCATGTGATGTGCTCCAGATGTGTTCAGTGTCCACGTGTCAAATTGTCATCCAAACAGTGTGACGGGTCACATGGGTCCCCCCCCAAAAATGGCGCTAGCGGTGGAAAAATTCTCAACCAGCGTGCTCTCATCATTCCCCCACCACACCAAATTGTATTACTGGTCAACGCGGGTACAAGTGCCCTGAAAGCGTTTGCCATCATGCCGCACGTACCGACATGTTGGCCGGCGGCGGCGGCGGCGCGCGTGCCGGCCACGTGGTGAAGCCGCAGGCACACCGTGGCGGCCATGCAAGTGACCGCTTTCCCTCCTCTCCAGCAGTCCTTGTGGAAAACGTTGACTTTCTGAGGCTCGAACGTCAGCGTGGACTCCAGACGCACGACCCGCCGACACCTGTCAAGGGGGGCGGGGTGGGATCATACGATGGGGTGGGCGGAGCTGGTTGCGGCGCACGTCACACACACACACACACACACACCACACGCACTCAAACTGACCGGACAACGACGGCGGCTCCGAGTGCTCCGACGGCGACGCTCACGTCGCCGTCATCGTCCTCGGCGGCGTCAAGACTTTGGCCAAAGTATTTGAGTCCCACGTCGAGGGTGGCCGCGCAAAGGCGCTGACGAGGAACACGGAAGATTTGTTACGATCGTCACGGGCTGACGGCCTCGACTGCACTTCCTGCTCCCACCTGCGTGTGGCGCGGGTGTATGCTCCGACGGTGGCCGTGATAGAGGTAGAGCGCCCCCCGGTGGCCGTCCTCCAGCGGGGCGCCCACCGCCAGATCGTTCAAGCCGTCCGCGTTTAGATCGGGAATTTGAACCAGCGCCGCGCCAAAGCGGGAATTGAGAGCGGGCGACGGTAGCAGCGCCCCCTTCGGCACCAACAGAGCCTGTCATCACACACACACACACACTCGTAGGTCGGATGTGTGTGTGTGTGTGTGTGTTGTGCATACCTGTGATTGACTTTGTGTGTTGACTTTGTAGAGGTACACTTTTCCCGTCTCGTGCGCATCTTGACTGCAGTACATAGGCGCGGCCACTAGGAGGAGGTCACTCTCCCCGTCGCCGTCCACGTCCATCGACAACAACACGCTGCCAAAGTAGGAACCCATCTGACACACACACACACACACCGTCATGCAAGTGTGCGATGATGATGATGTCACATTTGGGGCCGGGGTCCGACCTGCTCTCCAACAAGCGCCTGCAGGACCTTGACGTTCCCGCGGTGATCCAAGGTGAAGCCGACGACCTTGCCGCTATGGTTGAACCGTGGCGCTCCCGCCAGCACCACCTCCGACCCGCCCGGGCCCACCAGCGACCCCAGCGAGTACCCTGCGGGAGGCCGCAGCGTGAGCCTCGAGGCCGGCAACCCGCGGGCCGACGTCGCGTCGTACCGAAATAGGCGGCGTGGTTCCGAAGCTCTTCGGGGAATTGGTCGCCGTACGCTGACGGATCGGGAAGGAGGTTTCCGTGCGGGTTGCGCTTGAGCACGGCGCCGTTCCAGTCGTACGCGCCCACGGCGCCCAGCAGGAGGCCGTCCTGCGGGGCCGGAAAAACGGCGGGACCGTGGTTAGCGCGACGCTTGTCACGCTCGCAGGTCCGATTGCATGGGAGGCTTGGCAGTGACTGGCGACCAATCCATTTTTCAGGTGAGCCCCTCCCACATTTGTGTGCCGCAGGATAATTAGCAACCTGATGAGGTTTTGTTGGGGGGGGGGGGGGAATGCGCGAAAGGAATGTTCTGGAGCGGGATGACGGCCGGGCGCACGTCCACCATCTGCTTTCCACGTCGGCGCTCACCTCGACCGATCCCACGTGTGCGACACCCGACCCCCGAGCGGGGAAACTAAAGAATCTTCCCGGCTGTTGCCGTGGCGACGCTTCATTCCAGGCCCACCGCTGCGGGCCAGGAAACTTCTGGATTGTTCACATGACGACCTGCGAACGCGCTAGCGCGCTAGCATTAGCACGAGTGGATGCCACACCTGCTCGTGCGCAAGAATTGTTCGCGTACGTTTTTATTGCCGTGTTTTTGTTGCGTTGTCTTTTTTTTTGCACGGTCTGTCTATTGTTGCGGTGTTGGTTAGGGTGTGTCGTGTCTTCCTCGAAAGCGGAAATGAGATGCTTTTGTGTCGTGTTGAGCTCCGATTAGATTTGTCTCACTTGGCCTTTCGGCCTCTCGGGCCGGGTCACGCGACCTCGCGGGTTTGGCGCTAGCATTAGCATCAGGTGCGCTCACCTGCAGGAGGTGGGAGGAGAACCCCGCCTGCGCCATCTGCAGGCCGAAGCCCCGCCCCTGCCCGTCGCTTCCTGACAAAGACGAGAGCGATCAATCAGCATCCGCTTGGAGGCTAAAATGGCTCGTCTTGCCAAATTGTGACCTTCCAGTGAGAAGATCCGCTCTCCCAGCGCGTCCACGATGTCCTTGAGCGCCGCCTCGTCGGTCACATTGAAGAAGTGATCCTCGTCCGGGTCGCTGGCGATGAAGCGGATCTCCTTCAGGAACGACGACGGGTCGATGCCGCGGCGGTTGTAGTAGCCCAAAACCTCAAAACACAGGCGCGGAGAGTGCCGCCATGTTGGAAGTGCTTCACATATTGGCAAAAACACAGGAAGTGCTAGCATGTCGGTGGCCTCACCGCGATGGCGTACATGGTGATGTTGTCGCTTTTGCAGCGCCCGACGGCGTCGTCGAGCTGGGCACTGTCATGAGATTCCCCGTCCGTGATCACCACCAGCACTTTGTGAGCACCGGCGCGGGCGCCACGCTTGAACCCCTGCGACCTTGAGCAAACGGCGACGCGCAGACACGTCACAACGGGCACCCGGCGCGACGCCCGAGTCGAGGTCAGCGCCGCACCTGGCCGTGTTGATGGCTAAGGCCGTGCGGGTCTCCTCGCCTCCCCGCTGTCTGATGTCAGCGACCGCCTGCAGGACCTCGTCCACCGTCCGGTGCTCGCCCAGACGGAACTCGTGGGCCACCCTGGAGCCGTACTGCACCACGCCTACCTGCACACCGTTGTCACGGTAACGCACAAAGTTGGGGCGGGAAGGCGGAGCCGGACAACAAAGACGACGACGACGACCATGTGGGAGACGAGGACCTGAGTCTGCCCGGGGCCGATGTTGACCTTGCGCAGAATGTTGACCAGGAAGTCGGTGACATCCGACCACGGGTAGATGGAGTTGGAGCCGTCCACCACCATCAGCAGGTCCACGAACGTCTCGCATCCTGCGCCCCCCCCCCCACACCAGACGGATGTGCGTGTGGACGCGCTGACCTACGGACGCTCCGCGGAGACCGACGCAACACGTACTTACTCTGAAAAGCGGGAATGACGGTCTCCAGGATTTGGAAACGTTCTCCCACACGCGTGCAGACTCCCGACGTGTAGACGGAGCTCCCGCACTCGTGAGACCAGAGCGGGCCGCACGTCTGACCACACAAACGTGTCAAATCGCGCGGTTAGCATGTGAGCCCGCGTCATTGTTAGCGTGACGCAAGTTAGTGTGATGGCGTGTTGGTAATTAACATGTTAGCATTGTTAGCAAGTTAGCATAGTCGCGCGTCTTTTTTTTTTGGCCGTGTTAGCATATGTCATTGTTTGCATGCGTCATTGTTAGCATTTTTAGCACGTGAGCGTGGAGTTGTGGCTGTGCATGTGTGTTTTGTTAGCGTGTCGCCGTTAACAAATTCGTACGCATCTTTGTGATCATCTTAAAAGGTCACCGTGAGTCATTGTTAGTGCGTCGGCATGTGTCATTAGTGCCATGTTAGCATGTTCATGCATTAGCGTGTGTGTGTGTCACTGGTAGTGTTAGCATGCTAGCAGGTGTTAGAACGTTACCATGTGGCCTTGTGAGTGTAGAAGCGCGTGTTTGTCGGCATTTTAGCACGTATCATTGTTAGCATGCACGAAAGTACCATCTTTGTATGAATTTTGTTAGCGTATTACGGCAGCACTCATCATTGTTACCGTGTTAGCATGCTAGCGTGCATCGTTGACAAGCGTTGACGGATTTGTACGTGCGCGCTTGTACTTGTAGTATGTGAGCATGCGTTAGCATGTAGGCGACCAACCACAAAGCTTCCGTCCTTGCGATCTGTGGTGAGCGTCATCCCCAGTCTCATCCCATCTTTGCGCTGCGCCACCACGCCGTCCACGGACACGTTTCCTGGTCACGTGACATCACGTCAACGTATCGCGTGATGGGCCCCCGGAAAAACCTGAGTGACTCACCCAGGTGCAGGCGGCTGCAGGCGCTGCTTGAATTCGAAGCGGTGCCGTCGCCCATGGGACACCTGAACACGTCGCCTGTCTGCTGGTCGTCCGTCCAGGCCAGGGGGGCACCCACCAGGAGCCTGCACACGTGAATGAAGATGGACCTTGGTGCACGGATTTCCGTGTCTTCGTTTGCTTCCGTGCCATGCGTGTGATGCTGAGAACGTGTGTGAGTCAGACGCCGCATCTCATCATTAAGGACGATTAGACCTCATCGGGTTTCCTGTTTACTAGTAAAACAGGCGCTCGTAGGCCCGAAGTGCACGGCGGGGCGTCGCCTCTCTTGCCCCCGCAACAAACACGATCAAAAAGGAGGAGGCGACGACCACGATGATGATGATGATGATGACCACGTGGAGCTCCTTTTTGTCTTATTGAGTCCTCTGTTTCTTGTTTTTTTGTCTTATTGAGTCCAGCTGCCTGTCAAGGAATTTTCCTTGGCGGCAAAACAACATTCCCGGGATGACGGCAGAAGGAAGAACACATTGGAAAGGAAAAGAAAAGAAAAAGAGGAGCGCGAGTACGGCCCGAGACGGAAAATGCAGGAGAGGAAGGAGGACGAGGGGCCCGTCCGTCACTGCTGCTGCTGCTCCTCACCATTGTCGTCCTTGCGCCTTGTGTTGTCGCAACGTGTAGCCGAAGTGGCTCTCCTCCCAGCCTCGGAAGATCTGCGCCCGCTTGCTGTCCAGGTTGAAGCACACGCAGGCGCCTGTCGCCAACGCAAACACACACACACACACACACACGCGCGCACACACACACATGCACACACACAAACGCACACACACACTTACACACTCACACGCGCGCACACACATACATACACACACATACGCACACACGCGCACACACACACACACACAGACACCCACTCACACCCACACGCACACACACAAAGACACACACACACAGACACACACACACACACACCCACTCACACCCACACGCACACAGACACAGACACACACACACACACCCACACACACACACACGCACACACATACACCCACTCACACCCACACGCACACACACAAAGACACACAGACACACCCACACACGCACACACACACAGACACACACACCCACACACACGCACACACCCACACACCCACACACGCACACACACACAGACACACACACCCACACACACGCACACATACACACACCCACACACATACACACAAACACACACACTCACACAAACACACACACGCACATTAATGTTGATGGAGATTTCAGGTGAAATTTCAAACCGAAAAACACGAGAATGGCGGCTTGAGGTACAAGTCGAGCCAACTTGAGATGGTTGGAGGCGCGAGCAATTGCTTTTTTTCACCAATTTCGCAATTTTCACCTTCAAAAAGTCCGCTTGGCCATTGACATGCTAACGCTAAAACATCATTTTTACGGGGCAAGCCCAAATTCGCCATCAAACCGTCACAAATTGGTTTTTGATTTCTATTGAACATTTTTTTTTTTTAATGAAGAAGAAACCC
Source organism: Hippocampus mohnikei (assembly GCA_026261675.1). Classification (NCBI taxonomy): domain Eukaryota; kingdom Metazoa; phylum Chordata; class Actinopteri; order Syngnathiformes; family Syngnathidae; genus Hippocampus; species Hippocampus mohnikei. Next base: position 1,337,030 of record JAKGUB010000330.1, read on the forward strand.
GAATGAAATTGAAATGAGATTACCCGGAGAAAACCCACGCAGGCATGGGGAGAATATCATCGCTGCACAGCTTGCCAAATTTTCTCCATGACAAAACTCAGCATGTTGACAAAAACTTTCCGTCCAGTATTTCTAAAAACTGTCAGTTGTTTGGAAGAAAACGTTTATATTTGTTTGTTTGGGTTTTTTTAGGTTTAATCTTTGGTTTACACAGTGCAGAGGTACCGGGTTCGATTCCAGCTCCGGCCTCCCCGTGTGGAGTTTGCATGTTCTCCCCCGGGCCTGCGTGGCTTTTGTCCGGGTACTCCGGTTTCCTCCCACAACTGAGCGTTGTCTACGTCATCATTGTCAGAAATGAAGATGACGACTTCACGGATTTGACTTCTCACAGGTTCTTTTTGGAACGCGACCCCCCGCGATCGATGAGGGTTTGCCGTCCAGAAATACGCGTGGTGTGTTGTCACCTGGCAGAAGGCCGCAGATCATCGAGCTGATGAAGAAGCGGCGCCAAGAATCCATCACGGTCACCCGAGAGATTCGAGAGCCGATGTCCAAATCCAAGACGTGAGGGGAAGATGTTACTCTCCACTCTCGCCCGACAGCCCCTTTTATCCGCAGTGGGCGGGGCCTAAGCACGCGACACCCCTTCGAGCCCCTTCCAAGACCTTCTCCGTCCTCCTTCTCCCCTTTTCTTTTTCGTCACCTTCCTTTCTCGGCTGCAGCCAGAACAGGAAATGTGCGTGCCACATGTCAACTTGCTCTTCCAATTCCTGGCAGAAGCCCCCTCCCAGCCTGCTACTGCCAGTCAGATCACCCAGCAGCCACCCACACCCCAGCATCACCCCCGGGCACCTTTATTGTTACATTTTCGGTGGACTGTAAAGTGCCTTCGAGTGTCGACTAAGAGCTTTTTATTTATTTAATTGATGTGACATCATCATCGTCGTTATCATAATTGTTGTTGTTTTTTTTACAGGACATTATTTTTTTATTTATAGTATTTTTACATTTGTATTACTATGCAAATATATACCAATAATTTTTACGTGATTGTTTTTTCCCATTGTTTTATTAGAATTATTTCATTGAATTCGTGTGTGTATATCATATTCAATTATATCGTATTAAATGATATTAATGATAATTTCAAATTTTATTTTAAATTTGTATTATGCATAACTGCATTATATACTATATATATATATACTATATATATATATATATAGTACAGTATATAATGCAGTTATGCATAATACAAATTTAAAATAAAATTTGAAATTATCATTAATAATATCATTTAATACGATATAATTTAATATGATATACACACACGAATTCAATTAAATAATTAATATATATATATATATATAATATATCTATATACAAAATTATATATATATATACATATATATATATATATATACATATGTTCTTCTGTTTTTTATTTTTGTAAATTGCATTTGTATTCGCTATTTTCAGACACAGAGCGCCTCCGCACATGCGCTGTCTGTTGACGCTAACAAAAATATTCAACACTTGCACACACACACGCACGCGCACACACACGCGCGCACACACAGTTCGGTCCAAGGGAAGCAAAAGACTTTTCAATGTCATGCTTGTTATCTTGGAAACGATCATCTAAGAAAAAAGTTTCTTTCTCTCTCTCTTCCAAAGACACGCGCAGGCACGCGCGCGCGAGCGCGCGCGCACGTTCGCAGCCATCCAGCGGCGGGTGTCTGCGCGAGCGCGTTGGAAACAACAAGTGGAAAGTTGCGGTCATGATTAAGCGGAAGCAGATGTGGACGGAATGGTGTGCGAACGCGACACCACGTCGTCGTCATCGTCGTCAAAGCAAGAAACACTCGCCGGCGTCCTCACACCTGCTGCGCGACCCGAGGAAAGCGCGCCGGTGCGCCTTTCTTTTCGAAACTCTTGATGACAGTTGTAGACCACACTGGGGAGGAGGACGAGGACGAGGGGGACAAGAAGAGGAAGGAAGGAAGGAAGGAAGGAAGGAAGGAAGGAAGGAAGGAAGGAAGGAAGGAAGGAAGGAAGGAAGGAAGGAAGGAAGGAAGGAAGAAAGGAAGGAAGGAAGGAAGGAAGAAAAGGAAGGAAGAAAGGAAGGAAGAAACGGAAGGAAGGAAGAAAAGGAAGGAAGGAAGAAAAGGAAGGAAGGAAGAAAAGGAAGGAAGGAAAAGGAAGGAAGGAAGGAAGGAAGGAAAAGGAAGGAAGGAAGGAAGAAAAAGGAAGGAAGGAAGAAGGAAGGAAAAGGAAGGAAGGAAGGAAGGAAGGAAGGAAGGAAAGGAAGGAAGGAAAGGAAGGAAGAAGGAAGGGAAAGGAAGGAAGGAAAGGAAGGAAGGAAGGAAGGAAAGGAAGGAAGGAAGGAAGGAAGGAAGGAATGAAAAAGGAAAAGGAATGGAAGGAAGGAAGAAGGAAGGAAGGAAGGAAGGAAGGAAAGGAATGGAAAGGAAGGAAGGAATGGAAGAAAAAGAAAGGAATGGAAGAAAGGAAGGAAGGAAGGAAGAATGGAATGGAATGGAAGGAAGGAAGAAGGAAGGAATGGAAGGAATGGAAGAAAAGGAAGGAAGGAAGAAAAAAGGAAGGAAGGAAGGAAGAAGGAAGGAAGGAAGGAAGGAAGGAAGGAAAGGAAGGAAGGAAGGAAGGAAGGAAGGAAGGAAGGAAGGAAGGAAGGAAGGAAGGAAGGAAGGAAGGAAGGAAGGAAGGAAGGAAGGAAGGAAAGAAAGAAGAAAAGGAAGGAAGGAAGAAAAGGAAGGAAGGAAGGAAGGAAGAAAAGAAAGGAAGGAAGGAAGGAAGGAAGGAAGAAAAGGAAGGAAGAAAAGAAAGGAAGGAAAGAAGAAAAGGAAGGAAGGAAGGAAGGAGGTGATGGTGGTGGCAGCATAGTTTTTCTGCAGCAGGGCCAGGGAAGATGCAGTGAAAACAGATGGCACGACGGATGGAGCCAAATACGCGACCATTTTGGAAGACAACCTGTTGGAGTGAAGCAAAAGGTCCCGAGACTGGGACTTGGAGGTTGACATTCCAACAAGACAATGAGCCTTAAAAAAAAAAAGGGAGGAAAAAAATAAAAACCCCGCCGCCGGAATCCAAAACAGATCAACTCAAAAGCGACGGCAAGAAAAAGAGAATCCAAGTTCACTAAACGGAAGTTTGCAAGCACACGACATGCACGTGGCCCACCAGATCGTGGCTATTTTCGAGTCTCTGGGTGAACTTCCATTTCACCCTCCTTTGTGTCATTGTCCTTGTATGTCTTGCGCGTATGAAATATCGTAAAGCTTTTACATTCAAACACGGTTTCCTGCTTACGGAGAAAAAAAAGTCGAAAATGGGGTCCATGTGTTCAACAAGACAGGAAGCAAAACCCTTTTTTTATTTGAGCAAAACGTAGAACTTCTTTTCTGCAAAAGATGGCCCAATTCCAGTAATCACGCAATCCTGCTCAGGACTTTGCATAGGATCTCAGGATTGGTCCTGCGGTGCCTCCAAGTGGCCTGGCAAACTTCCGGTCAGCTGCGGGTGTTTTGGGTGTCCCGGGTTTTGCAATTTCTTTGGTGATTTTGTAATTTTTGCTTCCATTTTGTTGATAGTGTGTGTGTGTTTTTGCGCAAATGTGTTTTAATGATTTTTTTTTCCTGTGCTTGCAGCGTGTCTCTCTTGCGGCGTTTTTGTTTTGCAGTTACTTGTGTTTTTCTTGGTTTGCACGTGTGTGGGTTTGTCTTTTTTTTTTGTTGGTGTTTCTCGGCTTGCTTGTTGGTTTGCAGCATTCCCGTGTTTGCAGCCTTCGGCCTCTTGCGGGGCGTTTCCCCCCCCCTCCGTCGTACGGTCACGATTTATCATTTGCATATGTACATTTCTGCGTGTGACTTGATGAATGTGCATTTGCGGATTTTCAACACGTCTGAGCTTTGCGGGCGTTGAAGGTGCCATCCCTCCTCCGTCCGCGAGGGGGCGGTGTTGCTCCGTCCGTTTGTCGTTTCAAAGTTTTCTGGTCTTCTGTTATTTCTCCAACACATACCAGGAAACAAAATACGTCCGTTTTTTTTTGTTTGCTCGTTTTGACTTGACCCGGAAAACGCTCTTCTTCCGCTACAACCTTTGCCATGCTCTTTGCACGAAAGTTTTTTTTTCCCGACTTGGTAAATGGTTCTTTATTAAGAGGTGGAAGAATGTGTGTGCGTATGAGCGCGCACCATACCAGTGTGATAGCATTTTACTCAAACAAGACAATGGAATGTTTTTAATAAATACATGAAATGTCTTCTTTCTTTTTCTTCTTTCATCTTTCTTCTTCCATAAAGTTGATCCAATACAATCCAAATGGAGTTGGCATGTGTTGGTGTGAGCTGCGTGGCGTCCACAGCGTTGCAGATTCTCATGTAGCCCGGTCGGAAAATGAATTGTCCGACCGCTCGCTTGGAATCCATTCCAGCGTGAGACCGATCCGGTTCCATGTGGCTCGTGTGGCTCACTAAGTCCGATCCGGCGTTCCGGATTTTACTCGCTTTGTACCAGTCCAGAGTGGAACCGCGGTGGTGCTTTCTCTCGTGCGTTCTTGTCGTATTTTCAAGGGGAATATTTGCACTTTGGGACCCATTGGGACCATCCAAGCCGCTCATGGGACAGTCGGGCTTCGTCCCCTGTTGCGCCGGTCCGGCTCACTGAGTGCGGGATGTGCGGCTTGGCGGCGGCGTGCAGGCCGGGGGGGCCCCGGGGCCGTGTGACGGCTGCGCTCCACTGAGGCCAGCCAACGAACCGGGAGCCCGTTCGCCACTCTTCCGCGGGTTCGCCGCCTGGCCTGGCCTGTCCGGGCCTTATGGAGTGCACGTGAAGCGGGCCGCGTCGGAATTGTAAGCGGGGTAAGTGGCCGTGGGCGACTGGTGCCGACCAAGGCCGATGCTCGCTCGGCGGGCTAGCTCAGCGGGCTAACTGTCGCCGTCTTTGTCTGTAGACGCCGGGGAGCTAAGTGCTCTGCTTCCATCGTCGGACACGTCCTCGTCTGACCTGAGTCGCGCACTTGACACTTTCTTTTAGTTTCGACCACTTTCTGTTTGACTTTCTATTGATTCCTCATTGGGGGGGGGGACTTGCTGAACAAACACGTCACTGTGGTTTCAGGACGTGACGGCAACTTGGTCTGTTTGGGCCGAAATTAGCACCCGAGTCTTGTTCTCGAGCTCTTGGTTGTCTCTCGGGCGGAAAAGCTTGCGCCCATTTGCTCGTGACAACGCCAGTGAGCAAGTTTATGTTCAACGTTTGTTGCAGATATAACCGGGACATTCTAAACTTTGCTCAATCGCTGTAATTGGAGGTTACGACAGCTTGTCACATCTCAAGTAACGACTTCAGATGACGTTACACACAGATGGCGTGCACACACACGTTCACAGCCTAGCGTGACATTGACATCGCTTTTAAAAACACTCAAGTGGTGTTTATCGGCGCGACAGCGGGGGATTCGGGCAATTGCGGCACCTGCGAGCTCAACTTGGCATGTTTTGGATAAACAGACGCGTCCGATAATGGATCCCGCCAGCCGTGAAGCAGCGGGCCACCGCGGGCCTAGATGGAAGGGTCCGTATATCCACCTGCGTCCCGGCGTAATATTCGATGTTTGCCGCAACGTTCGCCATCGTTGAGTGGCTTTCACGGCAACAAAGTTCACTTGGGAGCCGTAAACTGTTCTCTGCGTGCCCGTTGGCGCTTTAGACAGCCAGGCCGACGACTTCTATCGGCTAACATGCTAACTATTAGCCGCTTAGCTTGCGAGCTAGTCGGGTGTTGGCAGTCGCGTGAACGAGCTGTTTTAAGGCACTTGTTTGCATTTACTTGACATATTTTTTTCAACGCAGCCTGGAGTGTTAATAATTGAAGTGGTCCGCCGGTTAAACTGTGCGCAAAACCCTCCAAATGTTTGTAACCTTGCTAGTGTGAGGCTAGCGCCGCGACGCAAATGTGCGTCTTAGCTTCAAACTTTTCTCACGAGTCATATTTCAACAATGTATTAATTCAGGCTAGCACTGTTGAATGTTTGTTAACATGATCAGTTGTCGTGAAACCTGCCCTATATTTGCAATTACAATAGTGACAAAGAGGTGAGGGGAAAACACCAAAAGATGACAAGATGGAAGATGACAAAGTGAAAAATGTCAACAAAGGTTAAGTTGTGATGAGAACATGTATCGATTCATTTTGTAAAGGTTATTTGCACAACTATTTTTTGTAACACGTCCGTATGTTTGTCATTCAAAGCTAAGTATTATAAATATTGAAATATGAGAAAGCAATAGCCCTAAGAAATGTTACTAATAGACTAATACAATCTAATTAGTTTCATATTGACATTGCAGTGTGCACAAAGACCTCGGTGAACTTGTTTACAGGTACTCCTTCACAAAAATATGCGTGATGAGTTGCATCACTTTTTTGGGGTGTGATATGGGCAGTCCATTTTTCAAAACTGTCGTAGAAATGAAATGTGTCGAAACTTGCAATAAGATGTGTTTTGTGTCGTGCAGGAAGCCATGCGGGCAGCAGGGCGACGGCGCCGGGCCCAGCCCTGAGCAGGCGTCCTGCGGCTGGCTGGGAGGAGCGCGGCCCTCCTGCAGCCCCACATCCGCGGCGCTCCGGGACGCCCCTACTAAGATGTCCCTCAGCAGCGGCCCTGCAGGCGGGAAAGGAGTGGACTCGAATGCGGTGGACGCGTACGACAGCGGTGATGAGTGGGACATCGGCGTGGGCAATCTGATCATTGACCTGGACGCCGACCTGGAGAAGGACAAACTGGAAATGTCCGGCAGCAAGGAGGGCGGCCCCGTGGCCGGCCCTCCCGGTGCCGTGGCCGCTCTGCCCGACAACATCAAATTCGTCAGTCCCGTGGGTGGCGGGCAGGGAAAAGACGGCAAATCCAAATCCAAGCGCGCTAAGAACTCCAAAGACAGCGCCAAGACGGCCGCGCCGCCGCCGGATGTCGTAAAGAAGGAGCTTCTGGCTCGGGCCCCCGGGGACCCCGTGGCGCCCCACAACCTCACTTCGGGCCTGACTAAAGGGGGCGACAAGCCCGGCAAAACCTCGCGGCTCCTGCCGTCCGTCAAGAAGGACAAAGACGGCGTGTTGGCAAAGACTAAGAAGGACAAAATGGAAGTGGACAAGGAGACGGCGCTGCCCGGGGCCCCCCTTCCTCGTGGCGGCCCCTTTGAGGGCCCGCAGAACTCTGAGGCCCCAGCCGCCGATCTCCTGGGTCAACTGGCTCTGGACTCTGCCGGCATGGGCCAGCCGGTTTCCATGACGACTGAGGAGGAGGAAGAGGAGGACGAGGAGATGGACAGCGCCGACTGTCGCAACCTCAAGAAGATGCTGTGTGGGGACAAGGTCAGATCGGGGACACCGTGGCTAGATTCGTTTGAGAAACTGTTTATTGAAAAGTGTGTGTGTGTGTGTGTGTGTGTGTGTGTGTTTCAAGAAGTCGCTGAGGAAATTTTGTTCCCACTCGCCTTAATTGTCAAAATGATGCTTTTAACGATACAGCATGGAAACGGAAAACGTCAGCCTTCTAAGACGCCGGCCTGTGTTTGTTTCATCAGCAGTGGAACACGTCGTAATTGCGCAAAAACACGGCTTTCTCACAGAAAGCTGGAGAAAATGAGCTTCTTGTGAAAAGAAATCGGCTCACGTAAAACCGTGACGAATATTTCCTGCTTTTTTTTTTGATACCTCAAACGGTAAAAGAAGGAAAAACAAGAGCGAGGGTGGACTTTTGATGGCCAAATAATGTTTTTTTTTCCAGATGGCTCCAGTTGAGGGCTTTTTTGCGTTCTCTTTCCGGTCAGGAACACGGCGGCTAGCGCTAATGCTAGCTCAACAATGTGAGAGAAGCAGGATGAGAACGAACCTTGAAATTGGGTCTGTGAGGCTCCGCCTCCTCTTTTTTTGGGGGGGGGTGTTGTTTTCTCAACAGTTTGGTTTTTTTTCGATGGCCAAATAATGTTTTGTTTCCAGAGGCAGAGCAATGGCTCCCCAGTTGAGGGCTTTTTTTGCGTTCTCTTTCCGGTCAGGAACACGGCGGCTAGCGCTAATGCTAGCTCAACAATGTGAGAGAAGCAGGATGAGAACGAACCTTGAAATTGGATCTGTGAGGCTCCGCCTCCTCTTTTTTTTGGGAGGGGGTTGTTTTCTCAACAGTTTTTTTTTTTTTTTCTCTTGACCAAGTTTGCTTCACGCACCCTCCCCCTCCAAACGTGTGGAGCCTCACGCTTGTTTGCGTTCCAGATGGAGTCGCCGCCCGGCTCCACGCCGGCCGCGCCCCCTGCACCTGCTCGCCAACAGCGACATCTCCTCGCCCTGCGAGCAGATCATGGTGCGCACGCGCTCGTTGGCCGTCAACACGGCCGACGCGGCGCAGGCCACCGAGCCCGAGTGCCTGGGGCCCTGCGAGCCCGGGACCAGCGTCAACCTGGAGGGGATCGTGTGGCAGGAGACCGAAGACGGTGGGTGAAAGAAAGACGGACGCGCCCGCCGCTCGCGTCCGTCGTCGGCGTTCAGGAGTCGCGAATGAAGTCACAATCATTCATTCGCTCTTTCACGACTCCCCAATCACTTCCGTTTTTTTTGTGTTTTTTTTGGCGTGTGTTTTTATCGATTCAGGGATGCTGGTGGTGAACGTGACGTGGAGGAACAAGACCTACGTGGGAACCCTGTTGGACTGCACCCGGCACGACTGGGCCCCTCCCAGGTTGGTTTTTTTGGCCCGCCGGACGCAAAGTGGAGCGCCCGCCCGGCACGTCCTGTCCTGAGCGCGCCGCCGATGTCTTTCAGGTTCTGCGATTCTCCCACCAGCGACGTGGAGATGCGAGGCGGGCGCGGCCGAGGCAAGCGCATGCGCCCGGCCGGCGCCGTGCCCGCCAACGACAATAGCACGTCGTCGGACAACAAAGGAAGCGGCAAGACCCGCGGCGGCGGCGCCGGCGCCAACGGCAAAGGCCGGCGCGGCAGCCAGACGGGCGGCGCGGGGGCCGCGGGCGGCGGCGGCGGCGGCGGCGGCGTGGAGGACGCCAAGGCCAGCCCCTCCTCCGCCAAGAGGAAGAGCAAGCCCGCCTCGGACATGGAGCCCACCTCCAGCTCCGAGGACACCAAAGTATCCAAGCGCATGCGGAGCAACTCCACCGGCGCCGCCCACTCGCTCCCCGCGGGGAAGTCGGAAGCCCCGCCCTCGCTGGACCGCGCCTGTCCCTCGCCCGTACTCATAGACTGCCCCCACCCCAACTGCAACAAGAAGTACAAGCACGTCAACGGTCTGAAGTACCACCAGGCGCGCGCCCACCACGAGCACGACGCCGACAAGTACCACCCGCCGCGTCCCCACGAGCACGACGCCGACAGCGAATACGGCGACGAGTCGGGCCTCCACCCTGACGCCGCCTCCTGCAACGGCGCCGCCATCTCCCCGGCCCGCTCCGCCACTCCCAAGGGGCGGGGCTTCGACGCCCCCTCGCCGGGGAAGCAGCCGCACAAGCTAGGCAAGAAGAAGATGGGCGAGGGCGAGCCCGACGGCACCGACGCCGAGTGTTTGACGGACGAGGCGAGCAACGACGGCGTGGACGACAGGAAGGCGAGGAAGGCGGCGGCGGCGGCCGGCGGGAAAACGGACAAAATGACCCCGAAGGGCGCGAAGCCCGGTCGGCCCGCGCCGCCCGCCGGCCCCTCGGTGCCCGCCTCTTACAACTCGCCGGCCGCCTCCCCTCGCTCGGCGGCGGCGGCGCCCACCCGAAGAACGGCCAGTCCAAAGCCGCCTTGCTGCTGGACCCCGCCTCCAGCCCTCTCGCCAAAGAAAAGAAGAAGAAAGACAAGAAGAGGCGGGAGGGCGACAGCCCGAAGGGGGCGCGGCCCGAGGAGGGCTACGCCGAGGCGGGCGACGTCCTGCTCAACGGCTCCTCGGAAGCGCAGCAGAGCCGACTGGCCAGCATCAAGGCGGCGGCCGACAAGGTCTACAGCTTCTCGGACAACGCGCCCAGCCCCTCCCTGGGCGGCGGCGGCGGCGGCGGCGGACGGCGCCGCGGGCCAAAACGGCACGGACGGCGTGTCGGTTCAGACCGGCAGCCCCGCCTACTCGGACATCTCGGACGAGGGCGAGGACGGCGAGGGAAAGGCGGAGGGCGTCAAGGTGAAAACGGAGCCCGAACCCAAGAAGGCGCCGTTCCCCCCTCAAGCGCCGCCGGCCAAGGAGGCCGCCTACTACCCCGCTTACGACGCCTACTACGGCGCCGCCTACGCCAACGCCGGCCCCGCGTCTGCCGCCTCTCCGGCGCCCAAGAAGGAGGAGGAGCCGGAAGTGGCCGAGGAGGTCAAGGTGAAGGCGGAGCCTCCGGACGACAGGAAGGCGGAGTCCGGAGCCCCGCAGCCGTCGGTCATCCAGCAGCGGGCCAACGTCTACGCCCCCCCGCCGCTCTACTACAACCAGTACTACGGCCAGCCCTACTCGTACTCGCCCGACCAGGCCTACCACGCCCACCTGCTGGCGTCCAGCCCCGCCTACCGGCAGCAGTGCGAGGAGCGGCAGCGGCTGGCCGACAAGAAGGCCGAGGGCAAGGCCTCGGCGGGGCCGCCCACGCTGACGCCGGCCCCCGCCCTCGCCGAGCTGGCCAAAGCCAAGCCCAAGGAGGCGGCGGCGGCGGCGGCGGCGGCGGCGGGCCCGAGCAGGCCAAGTCTGTCATCATGGTGAAGGGCGAGGACCCCAAGGTGGTGGTCGTCGCCGCCGCCGCCCCCCCGCCCGAGGGCTTGAAAATGAAGCTGAGCGAGGCGGGCCACCACGGCAAGGACGAGGCCGCCATGTGGTACCGGCAGGTAGGACCGCGCTTGCCACGTCGCCGCTCGCGGTTTTGGAAACGGTAGAGACGCCGGCGACCCCCCCTCGCGCTTGCTTGCCAACGTTTCTCAACTGCTCCGCTCGGTTCCCGTGACAACACTCGGCAGCTTGCTGCCCCAAAAACAAAGACGGCCGCTCTTTTTTTTTTGTCATTTGGAGCCGCCTGAAGAAAGGCCACGCCCCCTTTTGGGGCTGTACGAAGGCTGCTCATTTCTTGTTGGAAAGAGTTATCGTTTGGTGAGGTTGAAGTTGAGATGTCCTCGTATATTTAGCGGCCGATTTATCCCCCCGTTCAGCAACAACACATAAACCGAGAGTAGAACAGCACTCGCTCACTCATATCTTCCTTATCCTCTGCGTAGAATGACTAACATTGCTGGTCGACAACAACAAAAAAAAGCAAACTTGCATGGAACGTGTAGCAGCAATTCGCTTCCGTACAAATGCTGCCTCTTTTCTTCGGAAGTCAACTAGCTTGCGCTCAACGCAATTTGCGGCACAATCGCCCATTGACGAGCCGCAACTCCGGTGTTGTCAGATGGGTGCCGTTTGTGAATGTTGCGGTCACAATCCGCCACCCGTACGGGTCCCAAGCGTAGCTGATTGGCAGCCGTCGAGGTCGTGTTAAGCCGCGACTCAAAAGGTGGCGCAAAGCCACTTTAGCGTAGCGCCTCCCGTTCCCCGGTAGTTCTCACGCAGATTTTCGGAACTTTGTGACAGATCATTGACGTCAATTTGAAAGAACGTGGAATTCCAAAACGCATCGAGCAAATCATGATTTCATTTTTCAGTCCGCCTGCCGTTTGTCCCTCCTAAGCGCTGCCCCTTCTCCCGGCAGGAGCCCGACGCCCGCCTCTGGCCGTACGTGTACCCCAACAAGTACTCGGACGCGCCCAAGGCGCAGGAGGACGAGCGCGACAGGAAGTTGAAGGAGGAGCGCTCGCGGCCCAAGGAGGGCTCGCATAAAGACGAGGCCAAGGAGGGGGCGGACGTCCGGGGGCCGGGGCCCCCGGAGGCAGCAGCAGCAGCAGCAGCATCAGCAGCAGCTGAGGGCCGCCGCCAAGGAAGCGCGGCCCACCCACGTGCAGTTTGCCGCCCCGCTGGCGCAGCACCAGGGCTACATGCCCTACATGCACGGACCCTACGCCTACGGGCAGGCCTACGAGCCCGGGCATCCCGGGCACCCCGGCTACAGGGGCGTGCCCTCCGTCATGATGCAGAATTACCCCGGTAAGACCGCCCGTCGCCGCCGCGGCTGCCGCCGCTCGGCCGCATCCGAGCGCCGCCGAACGCACTCTTGAGCAACTGCAAACTCTGTAAAAAACGGCGCAAAGACGTCATCGCGCGCGGGGCGAGAACCAACGCCGGCGGCGAAAATAAAAAGATGATCAAATGCGACACAAGACAAACGGCACCGTCAGAACGCCACGACGACACGGAAAGGAAACCAGACAAAGGCACGACGAAGACAAACTCGTGATTAGGACGCCCAAATCAAAGCGACGTGATTAAAATGACAAACCAAAACACAACAAGGTCCAAATGCTGCCATAAAACTATAAAGGCATGATGAAAACAACAAGACATGACCAGGGTGGGGTGGGGCGGGGGCAAAATGAGATGACTAAAACAACCACAGAGACGGAGAAAAAAACAAAACAATTCTGATACACCAGATATGCACAAAATACCAAAAGACATGTCGAAACACGAATCATCAAAGACACGACAGGAGGCGGGGGGGCGAGCGAGGGGGTTGATGAAAGAACCCCACCTGCCCACATGCCCCGCCGCCCAATGTATGTTCATGTTCACGCCACGTCTCGTTCCGACACTGACGTAATACGCAGAGGTGAAAGTCCTCCGGATTTTTCCAATTTGTATGAAAATCTCTCCGGAGAATTGAGGAAAATGTGCCTCAAATTAATCCGGATATGAGTCGGCAACATTGAACGAAGACGCGTTTGAGTTCGTTGTTTTGCTCTCACGAGCGTTGCCATGGTGAGGCGCTAACACTCGTAACAATCAAGAGATTTTCGTCTCTTTCTAAACACACTTGCTAAACCCCCGTGGGAACGAATAAAAGACGCCGTGGACAAGACGGTTGTCGTAAAAAGTATATTTACTCACAGATTGGCGGAAAAACGTGTCCGCCCGACTTGGAGTGTCGTCTCGGCTAGCTTAGCTTAGCTGTCGTCGTGTGTGACGTCGTTGCGTCAGCGCCGATCGGTTGAAATCAAAGGACGCGCTTGCTAGCTACTGCTGAGGCTGGCTTAGCTTGAGTGGCGTCGCCACAACAGTAATACCCCCTAATTTTTTCCCCTTGGGATTTTCAGAAAAGTCCACTTTCATCTCTGGTAATACGTTAGCCGTAACGCTAGCCGAAAGCGAACGCCTTGAAGATAACCCCGACAGCTGCTATTCAATTTCAGTGGGCACATGACGAACAAAAACAACAAAAGTATGGTGAAAAAACGACATACCGCAATTTCCGCACTATAGAGCGCACCTGATTATAAGCCGCACCCACTACATTTTCAGAGGAAAAGCAAATTTGTACATACACAAGCCGCACCCATATATAAGCCGCACGTGCCCACATTAAAACAATGTCAACATATTTACAAAGAAAGAGAGAGTTTTCAAAATTTTAATAATGTAACTTTCTTCCCAAACGGTGCCTGTGACGCGGCAGTAAAACGGTAGCAACATGCTAACAACACGCTAGCAACAGAATAGCAACGCAGTATAACAGGTCTGGTCAAAGAACATACCGGTACGTGTCAAAATCACGGCGAGCCGTCGTTTATACCAAGTTTACGTGCAGCAGCTCTGTTTCCTTCTTTATCGGACAGCTTGATTGCTTTTAGTTTGAAAGCTGCGTCATATGCCTTTCTTTTTGCATTTTCCATGACTAGGGTATGTTCACGCTAATTTAATTGATGCACAAGACAAGAAGTTGCAGTCTTCCTCGACGCATATATTCCACCGGTTTTAATCTTACTTTTTCTACTCTAGCGCCCCTGGTGGCCGTTAGAAAAATGACACAAATTGGCCGCATCACTGAATAAGCCGCAGGGTTGAAAGTTTGGTACAAAAAAAAGTAGCGGCTTATAGTCCGGAATTTACGGTATGTGTAGCGGTGGGAACGAAATGACATGACAAAAAAAAATGCAACCACAAGGAAACCACCAAAAATGCAACCACCGAAATGAGACGAGCACCCCCCCCTCCCCTACGTGCTTCCCCAGGCTCCTACCTCCCTGCCGGCTACTCCTTTTCGCCGTACGCCGGCAAGGCGGCGGCGGCGGCCGAGGAGGTCGGCGAGAAGGCGTCGCGTTCCAGCCCCACGGTGAAGGCGTCCGGCGGCGAGGCCAAAGCGCTGGAGCTCCTGCAGCAACACGCCAGCCACTACAAGAGCAAGTCGCCGACCGCGCTCCCCGACAAGAGCGCCTTGCACGAGCGGGACGGCGAGCGGCCGCGCTCGTCGCCCGCCCAGCGCGCGCCGCCGCCGCCGCCCCCGCCCCCTTCGCACCACCACCACCATCACCACCTGGCCTACCCGCTCCTCGCCGGACAGTACGACCTCGCCTACGCCTCAGGTGACGGCGCCCGGCCTTCTTCTTGTCTTTTTTTGTTTTGTTTCTTTTCCACCTTCCCTTCCTCGTTTCCTCGTTTGGCATGCCAAACCGTCTCCTCCTCTCACGTCGTTAGCCCAACTTGGCGAGCCAGGTGGTGACGTCACGCTCGCCTTTGTGCGTCCGGCAGGTCTGTCGTCGTCGGCCATGGTGGCCAGCCAGCAAGCGTCGGCGCCGTCCATGTACCCGCCCCCGCGCAGGTGAGGAAGGGCTCGTGGCCGCCGGGCCCCGCCGCCTGGAATGGCGAGACCGGATCGCGCAAGGATGCAGTCGCCGCGAATTGGACGGTGGGCGGGCGGCGCGCTAGCCCCGCCCCCCCCGGATGGCGTGACACTCGGAGGACGGAACCTCGTCATCCAACCTCCCGCTCCTTCTCTTCACCTCCGTCGCCGCTCGTCCCAAAACAGCAAGAAGAAGAAACCTCGCGGAGCCTCCTATCAAGAGCGCGGCCTTCGCACGGAACGGCCGCGGCGGCGGGCTTCCTCTCCCTCAGTGTGTAGCTGTAGCGTCCGCGCGCAAGCGTGTGCGTGTAAATAGTGTACAGAGGAATAATTTTTAAGAGGTTGGATGCCGTTTTGTTTCCTACTTTTTTTTTTTCTTTTGTGAGTGTCTCTGTTGTTTTTCTACACTTGTTGATCATATTAAAACCATGTAGCTGGACCAACCACATGGGTGCCCCGCCTCCTCAATGGCATCACTGTGATGTCACCGGCAAGCGCTCAATAAAAGCCGTTGCCTGCCTGTTCCTCTTTGGGTCCCGCCGGTTGGTGCCTCGCCTTCAAGCCGTTTGTTGATTCCCATGAGCTGACTTTCAAAGCGTGATTGATTCTCAACGGGTGTGCTGATCAATTTCGACCTGCTTCATCTTAAACTTGTCAGAACCTTTGGCCTGTTTTCAGTCTGTATTTTGATTTCTGTCGTCCTACATGAAAGCAGACTGATGGTCGTTGCATTTTTCAAAATAAGACATTTGCCAACAATGATCGTCAACATTTTTGCCTATTTTCTGATAAATATAGACCAAACCGGCAAGTGAATCATCAATTTCCGTTTGCAATGAGCCCGAGTGGCCGCACGGAGAAGCTGCTGCTGCTGCTGCACTTTTCACGATCGTCATTCTTCAAGTCCGATCAACTGTTTTATTTTCGAATCTTCCCGCTTCCTCCGTAGTCGTCATTCCCGGCTCTTATTTTGAAGGCTGCTTCAGTTGGCTTCCTTCGTGCTTCCGCGGTCACACGCGAGCTGATGGCAAGAATTCCGGAGGACGGCGGACGTCCCGCAGCACAATGGAGCACATTTTAATCGTTTTTGTGCGCTTTGCATTAAGTGGAAAAGAAGCGTGCTTACCACAGTAACGCCAGCACGAGCACATCCCATGCGATTTAACACGCACACGAATACACACGACAATGAATCCTCCACGTGAGCTCCGAAGCATTGCCGTGGCAACGGACCGAAGGGTCATTCGCCTTCATTTGATTCACTTGACCAATCCATATGGATTTTAACAACACGACTGCCGTAAAGTAAATCTTAATTTCATCCTTGTGAAGCCAAAAGAAAAAAAGAATTGTGCAACAGTCATCACGATCGTTGGTCAAAGTATGCTCCGAATGGTACTCTGGCTCCCTCTTGTGGTGCGCATGAGAAATGCAGAAGACGTCCACTTGGCTTGGATTTCTCCAGACATTTAGTCACGAAGAACTGTTTCGTTTTCAACTTGTATGTAGGTGCAGTTTGTTTTCAGCTTTTTTAAAACACATTTTCATTATTCGTGTTCATTTTTCTGAGGTGGTAAAACGTTTGAGAAGCCCCGACAAAGAAGAAATACACATTAATGAGGGCCTAAAAGGGTCAAATGACGCAAGAAAAATCAAATACTTTGCGCCCCCTCCCGTTATATCTTGTAAATGTTCCTGCGTTTCTGCTGCTGTCATTGCTATTGTTGTCATTCTTCTTATTTTCGGCAAAAAATGCCTTACTATACATGGTCGTTTTTTTGAGCAAAAAATGCCTTACTATACATGGTCGTTTTTTTCAGCAAAAAAAGCCTTACTATACATGGTCGTTTTTTTCAGCAAAAAAAGCCTTACTATACATGGTCGTTTTTTTCAGCAAAAAATGCCTTACTATACATGGTCGGTTTTTTCAGCAAAAAATGCCTTACTATACATGGTCGTTTTTTTCAGCAAAAAATGCCTTACTATACATGGTCGTTTTTTTCAGCAAAAAATGCCTTACTATACATGGTCGGTTTTTTCAGCAAAAAATGCCTTACTATATATGGTCGTTTTTCAGCAAAAACGCCTTACTATACATGGTCGTTTTTCAGCAAAAATGCCTTACTATACATGGTCGTTTTTTCAGCAAAAACGCCTTACTATACATGGTCGTTTTTTCAGCAAAAACGCCTTACTATACATGGTCGTTTTTTCAGCAAAAATGCCTTACTATACATGGTCGTTTTTTCAGCAAAAACGCCTTACTATACATGGTCGTTTTTTCAGCAAAAACGCCTTACTATACATGGTCGCCTTACTATACATTTTTTTCAGCAAAAACGCCTTACTATACATGGTCGTTTTTAGCAAAAACGCCTTACTATACATGGTCGTTTTTAGTCAAAAACGCCTTACTATACATGGTCGTTTTTTCAGCAAAAATGCCTTACTATACATGGTCGTTTTTTCAGCAAAAACGCCTTACTATACATGGTCGTTTTTTCAGCAAAAATGCCTTACTATACATGGTCGTTTTTTGAGCAAAAACGCCTTACTATACATGGTCGTTTTTTCAGCAAAAACGCCTTACTATACATGGTCGTTTTTTCAGCAAAAATGCCTTACTATACATGGTCGCCTTACTATACATGGTCGTTTTTTCAGCAAAAACGCCTTACTATACATGGTCGTTTTTTCAGCAAAAATGCCTTACTATACATGGTCGTTTTTTCAGCAAAAACGCCTTACTATACATGGTCGTTTTTTCAGCAAAAACGCCTTACTATACATGGTCGTTTTTTCAGCAAAAACGCCTTACTATACATGGTCGTTTTTTCGTTTTTCAGCAAAAACGCCTTACTATACATGGTCGTTTTTTCAGCAAAAACGCCTTACTATACATGGTCGTTTTTTCAGCAAAAACGCCTTACTATACATGGTCGTTTTTTCAGCAAAAACGCCTTACTATACATGGTCGTTTTTTCAGCAAAAACGCCTTACTATACATGGTCGTTTTTCAGCAAAAACGCCTTACTATACATGGTCGTTTTTTCAGCAAAAACGCCTTACTATACATGGTCGTTTTTCAGCAAAAACGCCTTACTATACATGGTCGTTTTTTCAGCAAAAACGCCTTACTATACATGGTCGTTTTTTTCAGCAAAAACGCCTTACTATACATGGTCGTTTTTCAGCAAAAACGCCTTACTATACATGGTCGTTTTTTCAGCAAAAACGCCTTACTATACATGGTCGTTTTTTTCAGCAAAAACGCCTTACTATACATGGTCGTTTTTCAGCAAAAACGCCTTACTATACATGGTCGTTTTTTCAGCAAAAATGCCTTACTATACATGGTCGTTTTTTCAGCAAAAACGCCTTACTATACATGGTCGTTTTTTCAGCAAAAACGCCTTACTATACATGGTCATTTTTTCAGCAAAAACGCCTTACTATACATGGTCGTTTTTTCAGCAAAAATGCCTTACTATACATGGTCGTTTTTTCAGCAAAAACGCCTTACTATACATGGTCGTTTTTTCAGCAAAAACGCCTTACTATACATGGTCGTTTTTTCAGCAAAAACGCCTTACTATACATGGTCGTTTTTTCAGCAAAAACGCCTTACTATACATGGTCGTTTTTTTCAGCAAAAACGCCTTACTATACATGGTCGTTTTTTCAGCAAAAACGCCTTACTATACATGGTCGTTTTTTCAGCAAAAACGCCTTACTATACATGGTCGTTTTTTTTTTCAGCAAAAATGCCTTACTATACATGGTCGTTTTTTCAGCAAAAACGCCTTACTATACATGGTCGTTTTTTCAGCAAAAACGCCTTACTATACATGGTCGTTTTTTCAGCAAAAACGCCTTACTATACATGGTCGTTTTTTCAGCAAAAACGCCTTACTATACATGGTCGTTTTTTCAGCAAAAACGCCTTACTATACATGGTCGTTTTTTCAGCAAAAACGCCTTACTATACATGGTCGTTTTTTCAGCAAAAACGCCTTACTATACATGGTCGTTTTTTCAGCAAAAACGCCTTACTATACATGGTCGTTTTTTCAGCAAAAACGCCTTACTATACATGGTCGTTTTTTCAGCAAAAACGCCTTACTATACATGGTCGTTTTTCAGCAAAAACGCCTTACTATACATGGTCGTTTTTTCAGCAAAAACGCCTTACTATACATGGTCGTTTTTTCAGCAAAAACGCCTTACTATACATGGTCGTTTTTTCAGCAAAAACGCCTTACTATACATGGTCGTTTTTTCAGCAAAAACGCCTTACTATACATGGTCGTTTTTTCAGCAAAAACGCCTTACTATACATGGTCGTTTTTTCAGCAAAAACGCCTTACTATACATGGTCGTTTTTTCAGCAAAAACGCCTTACTATACATGGTCGTTTTTTCAGCAAAAACGCCTTACTATACATGGTCGTTTTTTCAGCAAAAACGCCTTACTATACATGGTCGTTTTTTCAGCAAAAACGCCTTACTATACATGGTCGTTTTTTCAGCAAAAACGCCTTACTATACATGGTCGTTTTTTCAGCAAAAACGCCTTACTATACATGGTCGTTTTTTCAGCAAAAACGCCTTACTATACATGGTCGTTTTTTCAGCAAAAACGCCTTACTATACATGGTCGTTTTTTCAGCAAAAACGCCTTACTATACATGGTCGTTTTTTCAGCAAAAACGCCTTACTATACATGGTCGTTTTTTCAGCAAAAACGCCTTACTATACATGGTCGTTTTTTCAGCAAAAACGCCTTACTATACATGGTCGTTTTTTCAGCAAAAACGCCTTACTATACATGGTCGTTTTTTCAGCAAAAACGCCTTACTATACATGGTCGTTTTTTCAGCAAAAACGCCTTACTATACATGGTCGTTTTTTCAGCAAAAACGCCTTACTATACATGGTCGTTTTTCAGCAAAAACGCCTTACTATACATGGTCGTTTTTTCAGCAAAAACGCCTTACTATACATGGTCGTTTTTTCAGCAAAAACGCCTTACTATACATGGTCGTTTTTTCAGCAAAAACGCCTTACTATACATGGTCGTTTTTTCAGCAAAAACGCCTTACTATACATGGTCGTTTTTCAGCAAAACGCCTTACTATACATGGTCGTTTTTTCAGCAAAAACGCCTTACTATACATGGTCGTTTTTCAGCAAAAACGCCTTACTATACATGGTCGTTTTTTCAGCAAAAACGCCTTACTATACATGGTCGTTTTTTCAGCAAAAACGCCTTACTATACATGGTCGTTTTTTCAGCAAAAACGCCTTACTATACATGGTCGTTTTTTCAGCAAAAACGCCTTACTATACATGGTCGTTTTTTCAGCAAAAACGCCTTACTATACATGGTCGTTTTTTCAGCAAAAA
Source organism: Hippocampus mohnikei (assembly GCA_026261675.1). Classification (NCBI taxonomy): domain Eukaryota; kingdom Metazoa; phylum Chordata; class Actinopteri; order Syngnathiformes; family Syngnathidae; genus Hippocampus; species Hippocampus mohnikei. The sequence continues at coordinate 1,357,176 of JAKGUB010000330.1, forward strand.
CGCCTTACTATACATGGTCGTTTTTCAGCAAAAACGCCTTACTATACATGGTCGTTTTTTCAGCAAAAACGCCTTACTATACATGGTCGTTTTTTCAGCAAAAACGCCTTACTATACATGGTCGTTTTTTCAGCAAAAACGCCTTACTATACATGGTCGTTTTTCAGCAAAAACGCCTTACTATACATGGTCGTTTTTTCAGCAAAAACGCCTTACTATACATGGTCGTTTTTTCAGCAAAAACGCCTTACTATACATGGTCGTTTTTTCAGCAAAAACGCCTTACTATACATGGTCGTTTTTTCAGCAAAAACGCCTTACTATACATGGTCGTTTTTCAGCAAAAACGCCTTACTATACATGGTCGTTTTTTCAGCAAAAACGCCTTACTATACATGGTCGTTTTTTCAGCAAAAACGCCTTACTATACATGGTCGTTTTTCAGCAAAAACGCCTTACTATACATGGTCGTTTTTTCAGCAAAAACGCCTTACTATACATGGTCGTTTTTTCAGCAAAAACGCCTTACTATACATGGTCGTTTTTTCAGCAAAAACGCCTTACTATACATGGTCGTTTTTTCAGCAAAAACGCCTTACTATACATGGTCGTTTTTCAGCAAAAACGCCTGACTATACATGGTCGTTTTTTCAGCAAAAAACGCCTTACTATACATGGTCGTTTTTTCAGCAAAAAACGCCTTACTATACATGGTCGTTTTTTCAGCAAAAACGCCTTACTATACATGGTCGTTTTTTCGGCAAAAAACGCCTTACTATACATGGTCGTTTTTTCAGCAAAGAACGCCTTACTATACATGGTCGTTTTTTCAGCAAAAACGCCTTACTATACATGGTCGTTTTTTCAGCAAAAACGCCTTACTATACATGGTCGTTTTTTCAGCAAAAACGCCTTACTATACATGGTCGTTTTTCAGCAAAAACGCCTTACTATACATGGTCGTTTTTTCAGCAAAAACGCCTTACTATACATGGTCGTTTTTTCAGCAAAAACGCCTTACTATACATGGTCGTTTTTTCAGCAAAAACGCCTTACTATACATGGTCGTTTTTTCAGCAAAAACGCCTTACTATACATGGTCGTTTTTTCAGCAAAAACGCCTTACTATACATGGTCGTTTTTTCAGCAAAAACGCCTTACTATACATGGTCGTTTTTTCAGCAAAAACGCCTTACTATACATGGTCGTTTTTTCAGCAAAAACGCCTTACTATACATGGTCGTTTTTTCAGCAAAAACGCCTTACTATACATGGTCGTTTTTTCAGCAAAAACGCCTTACTATACATGGTCGTTTTTCAGCAAAAACGCCTTACTATACATGGTCGTTTTTTCAGCAAAAACGCCTTACTATACATGGTCGTTTTTTCAGCAAAAACGCCTTACTATACATGGTCGTTTTTTCAGCAAAAACGCCTTACTATACATGGTCGTTTTTTCAGCAAAAACGCCTTACTATACATGGTCGTTTTTCAGCAAAAACGCCTTACTATACATGGTCGTTTTTTCAGCAAAAACGCCTTACTATACATGGTCGTTTTTCAGCAAAAACGCCTTACTATACATGGTCGTTTTTTCAGCAAAAACGCCTTACTATACATGGTCGTTTTTTCAGCAAAAACGCCTTACTATACATGGTCGTTTTTTCAGCAAAAACGCCTTACTATACATGGTCGTTTTTTCAGCAAAAACGCCTTACTATACATGGTCGTTTTTTCAGCAAAAACGCCTTACTATACATGGTCGTTTTTTCAGCAAAAACGCCTTACTATACATGGTCGTTTTTTCAGCAAAAACGCCTTACTATACATGGTCGTTTTTTCAGCAAAAACGCCTTACTATACATGGTCGTTTTTTCAGCAAAAACGCCTTACTATACATGGTCGTTTTTTCAGCAAAAACGCCTTACTATACATGGTCGTTTTTTCAGCAAAAACGCCTTACTATACATGGTCGTTTTTTCAGCAAAAACGCCTTACTATACATGGTCGTTTTTTCAGCAAAAACGCCTTACTATACATGGTCGTTTTTTCAGCAAAAACGCCTTACTATACATGGTCGTTTTTTCAGCAAAAACGCCTTACTATACATGGTCGTTTTTTCAGCAAAAACGCCTTACTATACATGGTCGTTTTTTCAGCAAAAACGCCTTACTATACATGGTCGTTTTTTCAGCAAAAACGCCTTACTATACATGGTCGTTTTTTCAGCAAAAACGCCTTACTATACATGGTCGTTTTTTCAGCAAAAACGCCTTACTATACATGGTCGTTTTTTCAGCAAAAACGCCTTACTATACATGGTCGTTTTTTCAGCAAAAACGCCTTACTATACATGGTCGTTTTTTCAGCAAAAACGCCTTACTATACATGGTCGTTTTTCAGCAAAAACGCCTTACTATACATGGTCGTTTTTTCAGCAAAAACGCCTTACTATACATGGTCGTTTTTTCAGCAAAAACGCCTTACTATACATGGTCGTTTTTTCAGCAAAAACGCCTTACTATACATGGTCGTTTTTCAGCAAAAACGCCTTACTATACATGGTCGTTTTTTCAGCAAAAACGCCTTACTATACATGGTCGTTTTTTCAGCAAAAACGCCTTACTATACATGGTCGTTTTTTCAGCAAAAACGCCTTACTATACATGGTCGTTTTTTCAGCAAAAACGCCTTACTATACATGGTCGTTTTTTCAGCAAAAACGCCTTACTATACATGGTCGTTTTTTCAGCAAAAACGCCTTACTATACATGGTCGTTTTTTCAGCAAAAACGCCTTACTATACATGGTCGTTTTTCAGCAAAAACGCCTTACTATACATGGTCGTTTTTTCAGCAAAAACGCCTTACTATACATGGTCGTTTTTTCAGCAAAAACGCCTTACTATACATGGTCGTTTTTTCAGCAAAAACGCCTTACTATACATGGTCGTTTTTTCAGCAAAAACGCCTTACTATACATGGTCGTTTTTTCAGCAAAAACGCCTTACTATACATGGTCGTTTTTTCAGCAAAAACGCCTTACTATACATGGTCGTTTTTTCAGCAAAAACGCCTTACTATACATGGTCGTTTTTTCAGCAAAAACGCCTTACTATACATGGTCGTTTTTTCAGCAAAAACGCCTTACTATACATGGTCGTTTTTTCAGCAAAAACGCCTTACTATACATGGTCGTTTTTTCAGCAAAAACGCCTTACTATACATGGTCGTTTTTCAGCAAAAACGCCTTACTATACATGGTCGTTTTTTCAGCAAAAACGCCTTACTATACATGGTCGTTTTTTCAGCAAAAACGCCTTACTATACATGGTCGTTTTTTCAGCAAAAACGCCTTACTATACATGGTCGTTTTTTCAGCAAAACGCCTTACTATACATGGTCGTTTTTTCAGCAAAAACGCCTTACTATACATGGTCGTTTTTTCAGCAAAAACGCCTTACTATACATGGTCGTTTTTTCAGCAAAAACGCCTTACTATACATGGTCGTTTTTTCAGCAAAAACGCCTTACTATACATGGTCGTTTTTTCAGCAAAAACGCCTTACTATACATGGTCGTTTTTTCAGCAAAAACGCCTTACTATACATGGTCGTTTTTTCAGCAAAAACGCCTTACTATACATGGTCGTTTTTTCAGCAAAAACGCCTTACTATACATGGTCGTTTTTTCAGCAAAAACGCCTTACTATACATGGTCGTTTTTCAGCAAAAACGCCTTACTATACATGGTCGTTTTTTCAGCAAAAACGCCTTACTATACATGGTCGTTTTTTTCAGCAAAAACGCCTTACTATACATGGTCGTTTTTCAGCAAAAACGCCTTACTATACATGGTCGTTTTTTCAGCAAAAACGCCTTACTATACATGGTCGTTTTTTCAGCAAAAACGCCTTACTATACATGGTCGTTTTTTCAGCAAAAACGCCTTACTATACATGGTCGTTTTTTCAGCAAAAACGCCTTACTATACATGGTCGTTTTTTCAGCAAAAACGCCTTACTATACATGGTCGTTTTTTCAGCAAAAACGCCTTACTATACATGGTCGTTTTTTCAGCAAAAACGCCTTACTATACATGGTCGTTTTTTCAGCAAAAACGCCTTACTATACATGGTCGTTTTTTCAGCAAAAACGCCTTACTATACATGGTCGTTTTTTCAGCAAAAACGCCTTACTATACATGGTCGTTTTTTCAGCAAAAACGCCTTACTATACATGGTCGTTTTTTCAGCAAAAACGCCTTACTATACATGGTCGTTTTTTCAGCAAAAACGCCTTACTATACATGGTCGTTTTTTCAGCAAAAACGCCTTACTATACATGGTCGTTTTTTCAGCAAAAACGCCTTACTATACATGGTCGTTTTTTCAGCAAAAACGCCTTACTATACATGGTCGTTTTTTCAGCAAAAACGCCTTACTATACATGGTCGTTTTTTCAGCAAAAACGCCTTACTATACATGGTCGTTTTTTTCAGCAAAAACGCCTTACTATACATGGTCGTTTTTTCAGCAAAAACGCCTTACTATACATGGTCGTTTTTTCAGCAAAAACGCCTTACTATACATGGTCGTTTTTTCAGCAAAAACGCCTTACTATACATGGTCGTTTTTTCAGCAAAAACGCCTTACTATACATGGTCGTTTTTTCAGCAAAAACGCCTTACTATACATGGTCGTTTTTTCAGCAAAAACGCCTTACTATACATGGTCGTTTTTTCAGCAAAAACGCCTTACTATACATGGTCGTTTTTTCAGCAAAAACGCCTTACTATACATGGTCGTTTTTTTCAGCAAAAACGCCTTACTATACATGGTCGTTTTTTCAGCAAAAACGCCTTACTATACATGGTCGTTTTTTCAGCAAAAACGCCTTACTATACATGGTCGTTTTTTCAGCAAAAACGCCTTACTATACATGGTCGTTTTTTCAGCAAAAACGCCTTACTATACATGGTCGTTTTTTCAGCAAAAACGCCTTACTATACATGGTCGTTTTTTCAGCAAAAACGCCTTACTATACATGGTCGTTTTTTCAGCAAAAACGCCTTACTATACATGGTCGTTTTTTCAGCAAAAACGCCTTACTATACATGGTCGTTTTTTCAGCAAAAACGCCTTACTATACATGGTCGTTTTTTCAGCAAAAACGCCTTACTATACATGGTCGTTTTTTCAGCAAAAACGCCTTACTATACATGGTCGTTTTTTCAGCAAAAACGCCTTACTATACATGGTCGTTTTTTCAGCAAAAACGCCTTACTATACATGGTCGTTTTTTCAGCAAAAACGCCTTACTATACATGGTCGTTTTTTTCAGCAAAAACGCCTTACTATACATGGTCGTTTTTTCAGCAAAAACGCCTTACTATACATGGTCGTTTTTTCAGCAAAAACGCCTTACTATACATGGTCGTTTTTTCAGCAAAAACGCCTTACTATACATGGTCGTTTTTTCAGCAAAAACGCCTTACTATACATGGTCGTTTTTTCAGCAAAAACGCCTTACTATACATGGTCGTTTTTTCAGCAAAAACGCCTTACTATACATGGTCGTTTTTTCAGCAAAAACGCCTTACTATACATGGTCGTTTTTTCAGCAAAAACGCCTTACTATACATGGTCGTTTTTTCAGCAAAAACGCCTTACTATACATGGTCGTTTTTTCAGCAAAAACGCCTTACTATACATGGTCGTTTTTTCAGCAAAAACGCCTTACTATACATGGTCGTTTTTTCAGCAAAAACGCCTTACTATACATGGTCGTTTTTTCAGCAAAAACGCCTTACTATACATGGTCGTTTTTTCAGCAAAAACGCCTTACTATACATGGTCGTTTTTTCAGCAAAAACGCCTTACTATACATGGTCGTTTTTTCAGCAAAAACGCCTTACTATACATGGTCGTTTTTTCAGCAAAAACGCCTTACTATACATGGTCGTTTTTTCAGCAAAAATGCCTTACTATACATGGTCGTTTTTTCAGCAAAAACGCCTTACTATACATGGTCGTTTTTTCGGCAAAAACGCCTTACTATACATGGTCGTTTTTTTCAGCAAAAAACGCCTTACTATACATGGTCGTTTTTTTCAGCAAAAATGCCTTACTATACATGGTCGTTTTTTTAGCAAAAATGCCTTACTATACATGGTCGTTTTTTCAGCAAAAACGCCTTACTATACATGGTCGTTTTTTTCAGCAAAAAATGCCTTACTATACATGGTCGTTTTTTTCAGCAAAAAATGCCTTACTATACATGGTCGTTTTTTTCAGCAAAAAACGCCTTACTATACATGGTCGTTTTTTTCAGCAAAAAACGCCTTACTATACATGGTCGTTTTTTCAGCAAAAACGCCTTACTATACATGGTCGTTTTTTCAGCAAAAATGCCTTACTATACATGGTCGTTTTTTTCGGCAAAAAATGCCTTACTATACATGGTCGTTTTTTTCAGCAAAAATGCCTTACTATACATGGTCGTTTTTTTCGGCAAAAATGCCTTACTATACATGGTCGGTTTTTTCGGCTAAAAACGCCTTACTATACATGGTCGTTTTTTCGGTCAAAAACGCCTTACTATACATGGTCGTTTTTTCAGCAAAAACGCCTTACTATACATGGTCGTTTTTTCAGCAAAAATGCCTTACTATACATGGTCGTTTTTTCAGCAAAAATGCCTTACTATACATGGTCGTTTTTTCAGCAAAAACGCCTTACTATACATGGTCGTTTTTTCAGCAAAAACGCCTTACTATACATGGTCGTTTTTTCAGCAAAAACGCCTTACTATACATGGTCGTTTTTTTCAGCAAAAAACGCCTTACTATACATGGTCGTTTTTTCAGCAAAAAACGCCTTACTATACATGGTCGTTTTTTTCAGCAAAAAACGCCTTACTATACATGGTCGTTTTTTCAGCAAAAATGCCTTACTATACATGGTCGTTTTTTCAGCAAAAACGCCTTACTATACATGGTCGTTTTTTCAGCAAAAACGCCTTACTATACATGGTCGTTTTTTCAGCAAAAATGCCTTACTATACATGGTCGTTTTTTTCAGCAAAAACGCCTTACTATACATGGTCGTTTTTTCAGCAAAAACGCCTTACTATACATGGTCGTTTTTTCAGCAAAAACGCCTTACTATACATGGTCGTTTTTTCAGCAAAAACGCCTTACTATACATGGTCGTTTTTTCAGCAAAAACGCCTTACTATACATGGTCGTTTTTTCAGCAAAAACGCCTTACTATACATGGTCGTTTTTTCAGCAAAAACGCCTTACTATACATGGTCGTTTTTTCAGCAAAAACGCCTTACTATACATGGTCGTTTTTTCAGCAAAAACGCCTTACTATACATGGTCGTTTTTTCAGCAAAAACGCCTTACTATACATGGTCGTTTTTTCAGCAAAAACGCCTTACTATACATGGTCGTTTTTTCAGCAAAAACGCCTTACTATACATGGTCGTTTTTTCAGCAAAAACGCCTTACTATACATGGTCGTTTTTTTCAGCAAAAACGCCTTACTATACATGGTCGTTTTTTCAGCAAAAACGCCTTACTATACATGGTCGTTTTTTCAGCAAAAACGCCTTACTATACATGGTCGTTTTTTCAGCAAAAACGCCTTACTATACATGGTCGTTTTTTCAGCAAAAACGCCTTACTATACATGGTCGTTTTTTCAGCAAAAACGCCTTACTATACATGGTCGTTTTTTCAGCAAAAACGCCTTACTATACATGGTCGTTTTTTCAGCAAAAACGCCTTACTATACATGGTCGTTTTTTCAGCAAAAACGCCTTACTATACATGGTCGTTTTTTCAGCAAAAACGCCTTACTATACATGGTCGTTTTTTTCAGCAAAAATGCCTTACTATACATGGTCGTTTTTTCAGCAAAAACGCCTTACTATACATGGTCGTTTTTTCAGCAAAAACGCCTTACTATACATGGTCGTTTTTTCAGCAAAAACGCCTTACTATACATGGTCGTTTTTTCAGCAAAAATGCCTTACTATACATGGTCGTTTTTTTCAGCAAAAACGCCTTACTATACATGGTCGTTTTTTCAGCAAAAACGCCTTACTATACATGGTCGTTTTTTCAGCAAAAACGCCTTACTATACATGGTCGTTTTTTTCAGCAAAAACGCCTTACTATACATGGTCGTTTTTTCAGCAAAAACGCCTTACTATACATGGTCGTTTTTTCAGCAAAAATGCCTTACTATACATGGTCGTTTTTTCAGCAAAAACGCCTTACTATACATGGTCGTTTTTTCAGCAAAAACGCCTTACTATACATGGTCGTTTTTTCAGCAAAAACGCCTTACTATACATGGTCGTTTTTTTTCAGCAAAAATGCCTTACTATACATGGTCGTTTTTTCAGCAAAAACGCCTTACTATACATGGTCGTTTTTTCAGCAAAAACGCCTTACTATAAATGGTCGTTTTTTCGGCAAAAAACGCCTTACTATACATGGTCGTTTTTTTCGGCAAAAACGCCTTACTATACATGGTCGTTTTTTCAGCAAAAACGCCTTACTATACATGGTCGTTTTTTCAGCAAAAACGCCTTACTATACATGGTCGTTTTTTCAGCAAAAACGCCTTACTATACATGGTCGTTTTTTCAGCAAAAACGCCTTACTATACATGGTCGTTTTTTCAGCAAAAACGCCTTACTATACATGGTCGTTTTTTCAGCAAAAACGCCTTACTATACATGGTCGTTTTTTCAGCAAAAACGCCTTACTATACATGGTCGTTTTTTCAGCAAAAACGCCTTACTATACATGGTCGTTTTTTCAGCAAAAACGCCTTACTATACATGGTCGTTTTTTTCAGCAAAAACGCCTTACCATACATGGTCGTTTTTTAAGCAAAAACGCCTTACTATACATGGTCGTTTTTTCAGCAAAAACGCCTTACTATACATGGTCGTTTTTTCAGCAAAAACGCCTTACTATACATGGTCGTTTTTTTTCAGCAAAAACGCCTTACTATACATGGTCGTTTTTTTAATCCAAAAACGCCTTACTATACATGGTCGTTTTTTCAGCAAAAACGCCTTACTATACATGGTCGTTTTTTCAGCAAAAACGCCTTACTATACATGGTCGTTTTTTTCAGCAAAAACGCCTTACTATACATGGTCGTTTTTTTCAGCAAAAACGCCTTACTATACATGGTCGTTTTTTTAGCCTAAAAACGCCTTACTATACATGGTCGTTTTTTCAGCAAAAACGCCTTACTATACATGGTCGTTTTTTTCAGCAAAAACGCCTTACTATACATGGTCGTTTTTTCAGCAAAAACGCCTTACTATACATGGTCGTTTTTTTCAGCAAAAACGCCTTACTATACATGGTCGTTTTTTCAGCAAAAACGCCTTACTATACATGGTCGTTTTTTTCAGCAAAAACGCCTTACTATACATGGTCGTTTTTTCAGCAAAAACGCCTTACTATACATGGTCGTTTTTTTTCAGCAAAAACGCCTTACTATACATGGTCGTTTTTTTCAGCAAAAACGCCTTACTATACATGGTCGTTTTTTTCATCCAAAAACGCCTTACTATACATGGTCGTTTTTTCAGCAAAAACGCCTTACTATACATGGTCGTTTTTTCAGCAAAAACGCCTTACTATACATGGTCGTTTTTTCAGCAAAAATGCCTTACTATACATGGTCGTTTTTTCGGCAAAAACGCCTTACTATACATGGTCGTTTTTTTCAGCAAAAAACGCCTTACTATACATGGTCGTTTTTTCAGCAAAAAACGCCTTACTATACATGGTCGTTTTTTCAGCAAAAATGCCTTACTATACATGGTCGTTTTTTCAGCAAAAACGCCTTACTATACATGGTCGTTTTTTTCAGCAAAAACGCCTTACTATACATGGTCGTTTTTTCAGCAAAAATGCCTTACTATACATGGTCGTTTTTTCAGCAAAAACGCCTTACTATACATGGTCGTTTTTTTCAGCAAAAACGCCTTACTATACATGGTCGTTTTTTTAGCAAAAACGCCTTACTATACATGGTCGTTTTTTTCAGCAAAAACGCCTTACTATACATGGTCGTTTTTTCAGCAAAAACGCCTTACTATACATGGTCGTTTTTTTCAGCAAAAACGCCTTACTATACATGGTCGTTTTTTTCAGCAAAAACGCCTTACTATACATGGTCGTTTTTTTCAGCAAAAACGCCTTACTATACATGGTCGTTTTTTTCAGCAAAAACGCCTTACTATACATGGTCGTTTTTTCAGCAAAAATGCCTTACTATACATGGTCGTTTTTTCAGCAAAAACGCCTTACTATACATGGTCGTTTTTTCAGCAAAAATGCCTTACTATACATGGTCGTTTTTTCAGCAAAAACGCCTTACTATACATGGTCGTTTTTTTCAGCAAAAAATGCCTTACTATACATGGTCGTTTTTTCAGCAAAAATGCCTTACTATACATGGTCGTTTTTTCAGCAAAAATGCCTTACTATACATGGTCGTTTTTTCAGCAAAAACGCCTTACTATACATGGTCGTTTTTTCAGCAAAAACGCCTTACTATACATGGTCGTTTTTTCAGCAAAAACGCCTTACTATACATGGTCGTTTTTTCAGCAAAAACGCCTTACTATACATGGTCGTTTTTTCAGCAAAAACGCCTTACTATACATGGTCGTTTTTTCAGCAAAAACGCCTTACTATACATGGTCGTTTTTTCAGCAAAAACGCCTTACTATACATGGTCGTTTTTTCAGCAAAAACGCCTTACTATACATGGTCGTTTTTTCAGCAAAAACGCCTTACTATACATGGTCGTTTTTTCAGCAAAAACGCCTTACTATACATGGTCGTTTTTTCAGCAAAAACGCCTTACTATACATGGTCGTTTTTTCAGCAAAAACGCCTTACTATACATGGTCGTTTTTTCAGCAAAAACGCCTTACTATACATGGTCGTTTTTTCAGCAAAAACGCCTTACTATACATGGTCGTTTTTTCAGCAAAAACGCCTTACTATACATGGTCGTTTTTTCAGCAAAAACGCCTTACTATACATGGTCGTTTTTTCAGCAAAAACGCCTTACTATACATGGTCGTTTTTTCAGCAAAAACGCCTTACTATACATGGTCGTTTTTTCAGCAAAAACGCCTTACTATACATGGTCGTTTTTTCAGCAAAAACGCCTTACTATACATGGTCGTTTTTTCAGCAAAAACGCCTTACTATACATGGTCGTTTTTTCAGCAAAAACGCCTTACTATACATGGTCGTTTTTTCAGCAAAAACGCCTTACTATACATGGTCGTTTTTTCAGCAAAAACGCCTTACTATACATGGTCGTTTTTTCAGCAAAAACGCCTTACTATACATGGTCGTTTTTTCAGCAAAAACGCCTTACTATACATGGTCGTTTTTTCAGCAAAAACGCCTTACTATACATGGTCGTTTTTTCAGCAAAAACGCCTTACTATACATGGTCGTTTTTTCAGCAAAAACGCCTTACTATACATGGTCGTTTTTTCAGCAAAAACGCCTTACTATACATGGTCGTTTTTTCAGCAAAAACGCCTTACTATACATGGTCGTTTTTTCAGCAAAAACGCCTTACTATACATGGTCGTTTTTTCAGCAAAAACGCCTTACTATACATGGTCGTTTTTTCAGCAAAAACGCCTTACTATACATGGTCGTTTTTTCAGCAAAAACGCCTTACTATACATGGTCGTTTTTTCAGCAAAAACGCCTTACTATACATGGTCGTTTTTTCAGCAAAAACGCCTTACTATACATGGTCGTTTTTTCAGCAAAAACGCCTTACTATACATGGTCGTTTTTTCAGCAAAAACGCCTTACTATACATGGTCGTTTTTTCAGCAAAAACGCCTTACTATACATGGTCGTTTTTTCAGCAAAAACGCCTTACTATACATGGTCGTTTTTTCAGCAAAAATGCCTTACTATACATGGTCGTTTTTTCAGCAAAAATGCCTTACTATACATGGTCGTTTTTTCAGCAAAAACGCCTTACTATACATGGTCGTTTTTTCAGCAAAAACGCCTTACTATACATGGTCGTTTTTTCAGCAAAAACGCCTTACTATACATGGTCGTTTTTTCAGCAAAAACGCCTTACTATACATGGTCGTTTTTTCAGCAAAAACGCCTTACTATACATGGTCGTTTTTTCAGCAAAAACGCCTTACTATACATGGTCGTTTTTTCAGCAAAAACGCCTTACTATACATGGTCGTTTTTTCAGCAAAAACGCCTTACTATACATGGTCGTTTTTTCAGCAAAAACGCCTTACTATACATGGTCGTTTTTTCAGCAAAAACGCCTTACTATACATGGTCGTTTTTTCAGCAAAAACGCCTTACTATACATGGTCGTTTTTTCAGCAAAAACGCCTTACTATACATGGTCGTTTTTTCAGCAAAAACGCCTTACTATACATGGTCGTTTTTTCAGCAAAAACGCCTTACTATACATGGTCGTTTTTTCAGCAAAAACGCCTTACTATACATGGTCGTTTTTTTCAGCAAAAAACGCCTTACTATACATGGTCGTTTTTTTCAGCAAAAACGCCTTACTATACATGGTCGTTTTTTCAGCAAAAACGCCTTACTATACATGGTCGTTTTTTCAGCAAAAACGCCTTACTATACATGGTCGTTTTTTCAGCAAAAACGCCTTACTATACATGGTCGTTTTTTCAGCAAAAACGCCTTACTATACATGGTCGTTTTTTCAGCAAAAACGCCTTACTATACATGGTCGTTTTTTCAGCAAAAACGCCTTACTATACATGGTCGTTTTTTCAGCAAAAACGCCTTACTATACATGGTCGTTTTTTCAGCAAAAACGCCTTACTATACATGGTCGTTTTTTCAGCAAAAACGCCTTACTATACATGGTCGTTTTTTCAGCAAAAACGCCTTACTATACATGGTCGTTTTTTCAGCAAAAACGCCTTACTATACATGGTCGTTTTTTCAGCAAAAACGCCTTACTATACATGGTCGTTTTTTCAGCAAAAACGCCTTACTATACATGGTCGTTTTTTCAGCAAAAACGCCTTACTATACATGGTCGTTTTTTCAGCAAAAACGCCTTACTATACATGGTCGTTTTTTCAGCAAAAACGCCTTACTATACATGGTCGTTTTTTCAGCAAAAACGCCTTACTATACATGGTCGTTTTTTCAGCAAAAACGCCTTACTATACATGGTCGTTTTTTCAGCAAAAACGCCTTACTATACATGGTCGTTTTTTCAGCAAAAACGCCTTACTATACATGGTCGTTTTTTCAGCAAAAACGCCTTACTATACATGGTCGTTTTTTCAGCAAAAACGCCTTACTATACATGGTCGTTTTTTCAGCAAAAACGCCTTACTATACATGGTCGTTTTTTCAGCAAAAACGCCTTACTATACATGGTCGTTTTTTCAGCAAAAACGCCTTACTATACATGGTCGTTTTTTCAGCAAAAACGCCTTACTATACATGGTCGTTTTTTCAGCAAAAACGCCTTACTATACATGGTCGTTTTTTCAGCAAAAACGCCTTACTATACATGGTCGTTTTTTCAGCAAAAACGCCTTACTATACATGGTCGTTTTTTCAGCAAAAACGCCTTACTATACATGGTCGTTTTTTCAGCAAAAACGCCTTACTATACATGGTCGTTTTTTCAGCAAAAACGCCTTACTATACATGGTCGTTTTTTCAGCAAAAACGCCTTACTATACATGGTCGTTTTTTCAGCAAAAACGCCTTACTATACATGGTCGTTTTTTCAGCAAAAACGCCTTACTATACATGGTCGTTTTTTCAGCAAAAACGCCTTACTATACATGGTCGTTTTTTCAGCAAAAACGCCTTACTATACATGGTCGTTTTTTCAGCAAAAACGCCTTACTATACATGGTCGTTTTTTCAGCAAAAACGCCTTACTATACATGGTCGTTTTTTCAGCAAAAACGCCTTACTATACATGGTCGTTTTTTCAGCAAAAACGCCTTACTATACATGGTCGTTTTTTCAGCAAAAACGCCTTACTATACATGGTCGTTTTTTCAGCAAAAACGCCTTACTATACATGGTCGTTTTTTCAGCAAAAACGCCTTACTATACATGGTCGTTTTTTCAGCAAAAACGCCTTACTATACATGGTCGTTTTTTCAGCAAAAACGCCTTACTATACATGGTCGTTTTTTCAGCAAAAACGCCTTACTATACATGGTCGTTTTTTCAGCAAAAACGCCTTACTATACATGGTCGTTTTTTCAGCAAAAACGCCTTACTATACATGGTCGTTTTTTCAGCAAAAACGCCTTACTATACATGGTCGTTTTTTCAGCAAAAACGCCTTACTATACATGGTCGTTTTTTCAGCAAAAACGCCTTACTATACATGGTCGTTTTTTCAGCAAAAACGCCTTACTATACATGGTCGTTTTTTCAGCAAAAACGCCTTACTATACATGGTCGTTTTTTCAGCAAAAACGCCTTACTATACATGGTCGTTTTTTCAGCAAAAACGCCTTACTATACATGGTCGTTTTTTCAGCAAAAACGCCTTACTATACATGGTCGTTTTTTCAGCAAAAACGCCTTACTATACATGGTCGTTTTTTCAGCAAAAACGCCTTACTATACATGGTCGTTTTTTCAGCAAAAACGCCTTACTATACATGGTCGTTTTTTCAGCAAAAACGCCTTACTATACATGGTCGTTTTTTCAGCAAAAACGCCTTACTATACATGGTCGCTTTTTCAGCAAAAACGCCTTACTATACATGGTCGTTTTTTCAGCAAAAACGCCTTACTATACATGGTCGTTTTTTCAGCAAAAACGCCTTACTATACATGGTCGTTTTTTCAGCAAAAACGCCTTACTATACATGGTCGTTTTTCAGCAAAAACGCCTTACTATACATGGTCGTTTTTTCAGCAAAAACGCCTTACTATACATGGTCGTTTTTTCAGCAAAAACGCCTTACTATACATGGTCGTTTTTTCAGCAAAAACGCCTTACTATACATGGTCGTTTTTTCAGCAAAAATGCCTTACTATACATGGTCGTTTTTTCAGCAAAAACGCCTTACTATACATGGTCGTTTTTTCAGCAAAAACGCCTTACTATTCATGGTCGTTTTTTCAGCAAAAACGCCTTACTATACATGGTCGTTTTTTCAGCAAAAACGCCTTACTATACATGGTCGTTTTTTCAGCAAAAACGCCTTACTATACATGGTCGTTTTTTCAGCAAAAACGCCTTACTATACATGGTCGTTTTTTCAGCAAAAACGCCTTACTATACATGGTCGTTTTTTCAGCAAAAACGCCTTACTATACATGGTCGCTTTTTTCAGCAAAAACGCTTTACTATACATGGTCGCTTTTTTCAGCAAAAACGCCTTACTATACATGGTCGCTTTTTTCAGCAAAACGCCTTACTATACATGGTCGCTTTTTTCAGCAAAAACGCCTTACTATACATGGTCGCTTTTTTCAGCAAAAACGCCTTACTATACATGGTCGCTTTTTTCAGCAAAAACGCCTTACTATACATGGTCGCTTTTTTGGGCAAAAACGCCTTACTATACATGGTCGCTTTTTTGAGCAAAAACGCCTTACTATACATGGTCGTTTTTTCAGCAAAAACGCCTTACTATACATGGTCGTTTTTTCAGCAAAAACGCCTTACTATACATGGTCGTTTTTTCAGCAAAAACGCCTTACTATACATGGTCGTTTTTTGAGCAAAAATGCCTTACTATACATGGTCGTTTTTTCAGCAAAAACGCCTTACTATACATGGTCGTTTTTTCAGCAAAAACGCCTTACTATACATGGTCGTTTTTTCAGCAAAAACGCCTTACTATACATGGTCGCTTTTTTCAGCAAAAATGCCTTACTATACATGGTCGTTTTTTCAGCAAAAACGCCTTACTATACATGGTCGCTTTTTTCAGCAAAAACGCCTTACTATACATGGTCGCTTTTTTCAGCAAAAACGCCTTACTATACATGGTCTTTTTTTTTGGCAAAAAACGCCTTACTATACATGGTCGTTTTTTTCTGAAAAAAAAGCCTTACTATAAATGGTGGTTTTTTTCAGCAAAAATGTCTTACTATACATGGTCGTTTTTTCAGCAAAAAAGCCTTACTATACATGGTCGTTTTTGAGCAAAAAATTGCCTTACTATACATGGTCGTTTTTTTCAGCAAAAAACGCCTTACTATACATGGTGGGTTATTTCAGCAAAAAAGGCCTTACTATACATGGTCGTTTTTTCAGTCCAAAAACGCCTTACTATACATGGTCGTTTTTTTCAGCAAAAACGCCTTACTATACATGGTCGTTTTTTCAGCAAAAACGCCTTACTATACATGGTCGCTTTTGGGCAAAAACGCCTTACTATACATGGTCGTTTTTTCGCAAAAACGCTTTACTATACATGGTCGTTTTTTCGAAAACGCCTTACTATAAATACATGGTCGTTTTTTCGCAAAAACGCCTATTATACATGTTCGCTTTTTCGCAAAAACGCCTTACTATACATGGTGGGTTTTTTCAGCAAAAATGCCTTACTATACATGGTCGTTTTTCAGCAAAAACGCCTTACTATACATGGTCGTTTTTTCAGCAAAAACGCCTTACTATACATGGTCGTTTTTTGGGGCAAAACGCCTTACTATACATGGTCGTTTTTTGAGCAAAAATGCCTTACTATACATGGTCGTTTTTTCAGCAAAAACGCCTTACTATACATGGTCGTTTTTTCAGCAAAAACGCCTTACTATACATGGTCGTTTTTTCAGCAAAAACGCCTTACTATACATGGTCGCTTTTTTGGGCAAAACGCCTTACTATACATGGTCGTTTTTTCAGCAAAAACGCCTTACTATACATGGTCGTTTTTCAGCAAAAACGCCTTACTATACATGGTCGTTTTTTCAGCAAAAACGCCTTACTATACATGGTCGTTTTTTCAGCAAAAACGCCTTACTATACATGGTCGTTTTTCAGCAAAAACGCTTACTATACATGGTCGTTTTTTCAGCAAAAATGCCTTACTATACATGGTCGCTTTTTTCAGCAAAAACGCCTTACTATACATGGTCGCTTTTTCAGCAAAAACGCCTTACTATACATGGTCGTTTTTTCGCAAAAACGCCTTACTATACATGGTCTTTTTTTTGGGCAAAAAACGCCTTACTATACATGGTCGTTTTTTTCTGAAAAAAACGCCTTACTATACATGGTGGTTTTTTTCAGCAAAAAATGTCTTACTATACATGGTCGTTTTTTTCAGCAAAAAAAGCCTTACTATACATGGTCGTTTTTTGAGCAAAAAATGCCTTACTATACATGGTCGTTTTTTTCAGCAAAAAACGCCTTACTATACATGGTGGGTTATTTCAGCAAAAAAGGCCTTACTATACATGGTCGTTTTTTTCGTCGAAAAACGCCTTACTATACATGGTCGTTTTTTTCAGCAAAAAACGCCTTACTATACATGGTCGTTTTTTTCAGCAAAAAACGCCTTACTATACATGGTCGTTTTTGGGCTAAAAACGCCTTACTATACATGGTCGTTTTTTTCGGCAAAAAACGCTTTACTATACATGGTCGTTTTTTTTCGGAAAAAAACGCCTTACTATAAATACATGGTCGTTTTTTTTCGGAAAAAAACGCCCTATTATACATGTTCGTTTTTTTCGGCAAAAAACGCCTTACTATACATGGTGGGTTTTTTCAGCAAAAAATGCCTTACTATACATGGTAGTTTTTTTCGGCAAAAAACGCCTTATACATGGTCGGTTTTTTCGGCAAAAAACGCCTTACTATACATGGTCGTTTTTTTCGGCAAAAAACGCCTTACTATACATGGTCGTTTTTTCGCAAAAACGCCTTAATATACATGGTCGTTTTTTTCGGCAAAAAACGCCTTACTATACATGGTCGTTTTTTTTCGGCAAAAAACGCCTTAATATACATGGTGGGTTTTTTCAGCAAAAAAAGCCTTACTATATATGGCCGTTTTTTTCACCTGCAGGCGAGTTGGAGAATTGCACGCCCGAGCTCATCCTCGCGTTCTCGTCGGCCGACCTCGGGCTCTCATCTGTCGGCGTCTCGTCGGTCATACTCACGCTGTCTCATTTGTCATCCTCAATTCTTCTGATTCCATAGTCTTCATCCTCATATGCTCATTTTGTTTGTTCCCATACTGTCATGTTGTCATCTTTCAGTTCTGCTTTCATGTTGCATCTCAATCGCCTTCTCAGGTGAACGGCAAGAGTTTGAGTGTGAAAAGAGTTCCCGGAGGAGCGCGCGTCTTTGTCGCTGGTAAACACAAACATCACATCGCAGCGGGCGGCCAGTTTCCCCACACGTGACGTCATCACGCGTCCTTGTGCGCTTTTGTGCCCGCGTCAGGCAGGACGAGTTTCCCGAAGTTCTCCAATGGACCGTTGTTTCGTCGTTTTTATGAGGTTTACTGCCACCTGTTGGTTGACATCCAACATGACACACAACGCGGGTTTGTTTCTGTGCAGCGTGTTGGCGTTAGTGTTGTCATCCTGTTATCTGGCCTTCAGAGTGCGTTGCACCGAGCAACAACTCAGCTTCCTCACACACAGGTATTCTCGCACACACACACGTCAACAAAAACGATCCAGTCGTCTTGGTAACGGAAAGTTGTAACTGTTCCTGAAAGGCGCGTGTTGGTGCTGCCAAGCTGCCCTGCTGGCTGACCAATCACACCTGCCCTGCTGGCTGACCAATCACAAGGCTTGTGACGCGCTGACCTCCAGGGGCGCTCATGAGCCCTGGTTGCCATGGCAATATCACACTTGTCAACAACTCTGTACATATGCACACTACTAACACAAAACACATGACCACGAAGACGTAAGATCGAAGGACACGAGATGACAAATCACCATGGCAACCACACATCACGATGACATCATGAAGTCGGTGTAACGTCGCACCATTCCCTTCGCGCAGGGGGCGACTGCGAGCTGTCATTTAATTATCATAATGGGATTACTGTGTAATCTGATTACACTGCAACACACTCTGCGGTCAGAGGTAAACGTTCAATGTTTAAATGCAGGCTGTCACTCAAGATTCTTTCACAATAAAGGAACGTTGTCAGCAAGTGTGGAGGCTCTTTTACTGTGGAAAAAGTACAAAGTCAAAATGGAAGACATTTCGTTGGGAGTCCTGCTTACATTTTGCTTCCTGTTTGCTTTGTCCCGTTCTCATTTTTCAACCTCATCTTCTCATGTCATCTTTCATCGCTCTCATCCTTGACTCTCATCTCGTTCATCACCGTGTCTGTTCGCTACGCTGTGTTGCCCAGCTAGCCCATTAGCAGGAAGCACGGCGTTTTACTTTGCAAACAACTGCAGTTTCCCGCACGTGGACGTCCTGTCCGGTCTGAGTGTACTTCCCGCGCTAGCCGCTATCGCTAGGAGTGCTTGACGTCGGTTTGGCCGCCAGGTGTCTGGCGCTGGTTGCCGCCGGGCCGGGCACCGCCGCCCACTGCCGTGCCGCAGCGCATTCTGCCGGTAAGCAGGCGCGCGTCAGAATGTGCGTTGGCCACCGTGTGGCGCCGCATGCCACCCGCCTTCTCCAGGTAGGCTTCGCCCTCATGCTCCACCAGGGGCGCCAATGACGAGCACACGTCGGGGTAGGATCCATCACCCAGCAACCAGGGCAGACCGCTGCTGCAGCACTCTGAACACAAAACAGACAAACTCAAACCTTACTAAGAACCAGAACCCCAGTCGGAAGCAAGTCTTGAAAAAGACTCCTAGAACCTTCAGTATGAACCAAAGCTTTGTCAACAACAAGACTCTGAATCAGACCCTTCTGAAGAATGGCACTCTGAGCAAGGATTGAAGCTTTACTGAGGACCAGACCCTTCAATAATCAAGAGTGGACCCGACCTTCGGTAAGGACTGGGACTTTACTAAGGACCAAGCCCTCAAGAACAAGTAGATCCTCATTAAGGCTCACATTTTTATGAGGAACCAGGATCTAAATAAAAACGGGAGGGTCAAGAACAGGGCTCTCCATAAAAACTGAGCCCATACTAAGAACCACACCCTGAAGAAGCAGACACTCAAATCCTTACTAAGAACCAGAACCTTATTAAAAGGATACTTTACTCCTATTGTAGGTAAAAAGTTCACATTTTGTCTGAAATGACTTTGAAAATTGAGTAGTCTATCGCCTGAAAAACCTGACAGACGCTTAAAAAGGACCTTCACTAAAGCCCAGGACCTCAAACAGAACCATCCCTCCAAAAATGATCATGGTGATTAGGGATGGGCGGCCCAGAACCTCCATAAGAAGTAGACCCTTAATAAGGACCAGATGCGACCGAAGGACAGGACATTCCATAGGACTAGTTCGTGCTGGGCAGGAAGTGTTGAAAGTAAAAACCTGAGCGGCATTAAGACTTTAATCTTGTGCTTGTGATCCTCTTTAGTGTATTTGTGTCCTTTGCTTCCAGGAATGAGCACAAACACATTCCTGACGGCCTAGCTAGCTCTGACTATGAAATGCGACGATCTCCATAGCGTGGCAAGGCCCAGCACTGCTAACCCATCTCATGCCAGCAAAATCAAGGCTATGTTCCAAATAATTCACTCGTTCTACTAATTCCTGATGTTAAAAAAAGGCCTGGTCCTTGTTGACGGTCTGGTCCTTATCAAAGGTCTGATCCTTATTGCAAGCGAGGTTCTGAACAAGGATCCCAGACTCTTTAGTTGTCATTAAGATCCAGTTTGAATTGATATCCTGGATCTTAATAACGGTCTGGTTCTTGTTTGGGCAATGGTCTGAACCTTGTTGAGGGTGTGGTTCTTTTTGAGGGCTTGGTCGTTAGTAAATTTTCACCTCTTATTGAGGGTCTTGTCCTTTAAAAAAAACAAAGAAACTGCTTGTTAGTGAAGCGAAACTGGTTCCAGTCTTTATTGAGGGTTCTGTTCATGGTTTGGGTCTTAATAAAGTGATGGTCCCTAATTAAGGGTAGTGTCGCGAAGACATACGGTCCTTATCACGGGTCCAGTTCTTAAAAAGGATTTGCTCCTTATTGAGCGTGTGGTTGTTAATAAAGAGTCAGACCTTCTTGGGGGTCCAGGTCTTGCCATAAGTTTGGCCCTTATTAAGGTTGGTCTTGTCCCCGAGTAAAGGCTCAGCCCTTTTAGATAGCGTAGAGACCATTGAAGGTCCAAATGTTTCTTTAGATCACGGTTCTTAATCAAGTTCCTATTGAGGGGTATGGTTCTTAGGAAGCGGTCAAATCATTCGTGAGGATCTGGTTCTTTGAAAGAGGCTGGTCTTTAGAAAAGTACGACTCGCTCCTTCTTGAGGGTCTAGTCATTAGAAAAATGTGGCCTGCCTCTAAGAGTTAGCGTCACTGTTAGGAAACGTGCTAATTTGCTAACTAGCCAGTAGGCCGTTGGATCGGCAATCACGACGCACCCGAGGGCTGGAGCTCCGCGGTGACGAGGTCGCTGAGGTACGGTGACACCACCATGGCCGTCAGGTGCTCCAGATGACGGTAACGCGAGCTGGACTCTGCGCCAGACTCGCGGACCCCCTACAGGACGCATGCGGAAATACACGACACGCATGACAGCCTGCACCCTGCGATGTTGCGCTCCATTTTTTGGATGCCACTGGGGCGTTTTAACATTCAATGTTAGCATGAGGCTAGCAGACTACATCATGATGTCATTCCTTCACGAATGATGAGGACGACGATGACGACGATGATGACCTGCAGCACCAGCAACATGTGCGTGATTGGGGGTGGCACGCTCTCCGCGCTTTGCAAACTGTCCTCCAGGGGGAGCTTCAGCAGCACCAAGTCTCGGAAGGCTAACAGGGCCATCTGTCGCACCGACAGCTCCTGACCCTGCGTTCACACACGAGTCAGCGAGCGTTGATCCAAACAGGAAGTGAGGCGCGCGTTTCGATGATGGCATCACCTGCAGCGGGTAAAAGATGGCCTGCAGGGTGGGCAGCGTCTCAGCGAAGAAGAGCCGCCACGTTTCGCTCACCGCCGCCAGCTGCTCACCACCTAAAGGGGGCGGGGCCACGCATGAGGTTACCGTTGCCAACGGCCGACACCACCACTCCCCCTCACCGGAAACGAAGATGCGCTCTAGGAGTTCCGTCAGGCCGCCCGTCAGCAGACGATTCTGAAGACGCAAACGCACAACGGATCAGCTTCCCCGTCCGTCTCCGCTGCCACACTTCCTTGTCGCGAGGACAACGATGCTGTCACAGACCTGCAGGTAGTCTGTGACAAAGGAGCCCATCTCACTCTTCAGCAGCCACCTGTAGGACAACAAACATGGCCGCCACGCATCAGGCAAACTCGACCAACATGGCCGCCGGGAAGAAAAGACAAGAAAGCGGAATAGGACGAGAGCAAGGATGAGGATGATGATGATGATGATGATGATGATGATGTCACCTGATGTTTTCATTAAGCGTGTAGAGCTCATTCGGCTGCAGAGCTCCGCCCCGGAAGACTTTCATCACTGCTGATTGGACACTGAGGACACAGGAGGAGGAGCTACCCCATTTTGGATGATGCTAATGAAGTTTTCTACTGTTTGTGAGCTAGCCTGCTATCATTAGCGTCCACACACATCTGGTGTATGTGTGTGTGTGTGACAGGAAGTGACCTGGCAGTCCGACACTACCATTTCCCGTTTACCATCGTACTCGCTGCTGACAAGAGCAGGAAACACACTCTCACACACACGCACACACACACATATATCAAGTGCACACACACATATGCATAAATAAGATGAACCTTGTAAGCAGGAAATACACACTTCCTGATTTGACACCACATACACACCCAGAGGGAGAGTTTTTAAAAGTGCATATGTACCAATTCCAGATAGTGCTGTTGCATGCGTGTAGCGCGTTGGGTCCAGCGTTGATGCGGGTCAAGTCGGACAGAACTGGGGAACTCATGAAACGTGGTCTGGAGCGCCGGAGAGACCCCATCATGCGCCTTGCATCACCTCACGTAACTCAAACACACACACACACATTTCACATCCTGTCTGGAGCATGCATGTTCAAACTTTGCACTCGTTGGAAGTGTGAAATTGTGAGATAACTCCTACCTGGACGCACAAAAAAAAACTTCCCGTCCTGTTTTGTCAGCTCGGACGCCTCCACTCACACCCACGCAGCAGTGGAACGAGACATCAGTGGTGCGGTAACCTCGGCAACCAGCATCCTGACGACGTCTGCTTACGCCCACGGGTTGTTAAGCCTCTATGCCACTTCCTGGCGCTGCCGCCACTTCATCAGCTAGCCGGCCTACAATCAACCGGTGTCCTGATGAAACTTCTCCTGATGTTTTCTGTCTCTTTTCTTGAAAACAAGGGAACCAAAAAACGCAAAAAAATACTGCAGCGAATGAACTTCCCGACTCAAAACCGCCTTCTCGTGACACGTGACAAGTCATCAACCGTTTCAACAAACGTTGACGCGGGCCGCGCACGCGCACGGCCAACGGGCACAGACGTGTGGCTTCGACGTGGACATCCGTGCGCGCGCCTTGAACAGTTGAACTTACCTCGCGTCCTCGCTCTTCACTTTTTTTCCTTTTTTCGGGCACCATATTAGATGACGCCAAATGCCGTCATCGCGCCCCGCCGTGACGTCACCTCCGTCATGAGCTCGTCCAACTTTTTGGCCATGTTTAAAAGTTGCAAAGATTAGAAAAGTGTTCTCCCTTTGCTTTCTTGCGCGGTGGCTTTCTGGCACCCAAAGTGTTGGCGGGAGAACAAGCTGGACGTGCTGCACGCTTACACTTCCGGTCCGGACATTCGCAGTAAAAGCTCAACTTGGCCCGAAATGTTTCTATGATTATAGGATTGAAAACATAACTTCTTTACATCTCCGATTATTATTACTTATGTTAAATGAAACATCAATAAAGATTTCACCGGAATTTCATCCTAAATGATTTTGGCTGTAAAGTCAGTCCGCTGACTAAAGTTGTGTTTCTTCTTTTACACACACACACACACACACACACACACACACACAGGTTTATGCTCATGTTACACACTAGGGCGATTTTCAAAATTGAACTGTTTGCCATGTCAACACCTTTGCCTTCTTCCTGTAGTCACTGTCAACACTGTGCGCGTGCGCATTAGTGTTTGTGCGCGCGTGTGTGTGTGTGTGATGTCTTTGTGTGTTTTATTATGATGAGCTCAGAAATTGGAAATGGGCCTGAAATTAGAATTAAAATTAAAATTGTTGGCAAACGTCTTTGCGACCGTTTGCAACCTTGAAACAACTCTGACAAAAAAAAAAGAACCCCCCCCCCCTCTCCCCAACAACAACATTTGCTGGAGTCCAACTGAGTACCGAACAATTGCAAGTGTTTTTCGATTGCGGCAAATGCTGAATTCACGTCAGAATGCATCAGGGTTCGTTCAACGCCACAGAAGTGCGAGTATGACGTCATAAAAAGGAAGTCAACAGGGAGAAAATGAAAGTCAGAAGTCATTTAATGCAATCAGCCCACGTGACGTCCTGTTGGAAGATGCAAATGAGATATGGAGACCGCGGACAAAGCATCCGAGACTTTCACCACGTCCGACCATCCATCAGTTCAAAAATAAAGAACTAAAAATATTTACTTTGGTGCGCTCAGCCCGTCGTTCATGTGTCGTCTGGGGGTGCGGAGCTTCTGAAATCGCTCTCGTATTGACAAAGTCTTTTAAGCGTACGGTACAAAATAAAATACTCACAGTGAACAAACACGCTCGCTCCGAATGGTATTTTTTTTTCTTTTTGTCTTCACCAAAACAAGGACGGCGGTCGCCTGTGGATGACGTCACAATCGTGCATTCTCTCCTAGGTTGACTCGCCGCGGTCTTGATCAAATAAGAAACACTTTTTTTTTTGTCAGACATGCGCGTCCTGTTTCAGGTATGATGCGTGCATGTCAACTGGCATGCCACGAGTGACTTTTCAATCTTCACTCGCTAATTTTTGTTGTTGTATTGTTTTATTCAAGCAAGGCAGCCGACAATATTATGCTGATGGAACTCTTTTAGTGCTTGTATCCGAGTGAAAATAAAACATTGTTTCAAAATGATGCCACGTCAAGGCCCAAGTTTTCCCGCTTCTGCTCCACCCCCCGTACCCCCCCTCCCTTTTCCAAAACTTGCAAATTCCACTAAAGGTACTCTTTGTCTCCGTTGAATTGATAATTGTTCATCATCAGATGAAAGCCCCCCCCCCCGTCTTGGGATTCAAAGTGTCAATTTGTGTCAACTTTAAGGCAGACGTCAATGAACAAATATTTCACCTGTTATGGGAAAAAAAAAAAATTGTGATTAAGTTGGCTCACAAAGTTGCACGCAGCTGTGGTGTCGTGGAAACTGTTTTCAACAAAATGACGCCCTTGAAACTTTTTGTGCATCACTTTTGTTTTTCCCCTTTATAGCCTTTTGCCATTGTGAGCTCAGGGCAAGGTTCAAAATTTGTCAAACATGTTCCCTCAAACGATGAGAGCAAGTATCCGAGCATCGAATGAGGTTTCAGAGGTCTCACATTGGATTCGTCATGCAATGGCACCTCAATTTATGAACTGAATTTGCTTGAACACGACCTAAATTGAACTTTTGACTGAAATGCATGAAAACACAATCAATCTATTCCAGACTCGGAAACGCGGGACAAAAACTGCACCGAAGAAATACTCCACTCCGCTACACGGCGCTTGAAAATGTACACAAAGCGCTGGACGCGGAGCAAAGTACAAATGAACAAAGACAGGGGAAGCACAAAAACAGTCACAACTCAAATCAAATGTTTGAAAAATCAAATGAGTCAAAAGGCAAAGAGGACGAATGAGTTTCCGGACAAGCATTTTGGAGATTTGTTTTTTGAAGTTCATTTTCTCCTGTTTTTCTGATACACGCTACAAGCTTGATGCTGTGACTGGGGTTTTTTTTCACATTGGTGGATGTCTCCAATAAATATATATGTGGATGTCTGCAATAAATATATATGAAGTGCACCAACACACGGGCCATTGACATGAAAAACTGTGAGAAAATGTCCATGTGCAACCCCCCCCCCCCCCATTTTGCTGCTATAGACTGACAATTTCCCCAGTGTGGGACAAATAAAGGTCATCTTATCTTATTCATCCAGTAAGAAAGTGATCCTTTGTCTTTTATTATTACCGTTTTACTGCCGCGTCACAGGCACCGTTTGGGAAGAAAGTTATATTATTATTAAGTTTGATTCAAACTTGGAAAACTCTCTCTGTGTACCGTCTTTCTTTGTAAATATGTTGACATGTTTTAATGTGGGCACATGCGGCTTATATACAGGTGCGGCTTGTGTATGTACAAAATTGGTTTTCCTCTAAAAATGTAGTGGGTGCGGCTTATAATCAGGTGCGTCTACAGTGCGGAAATTGCGGTAGTTGGGTGAGTTTATCATTGATTGAACATCTAAACGTGGACGGTCATAAAATTGCCAGAAAGTCAAGGTGAATCAAATTGTCAAAAAGGAAGAGAAAACAGTCATCAAATAGCACAATTATGTGTTGCTGTGTTATCTAATTGATGCATCCTCACCAGGACCGCGGTCGGAGAGGTAAGATCGGACCCGACCCGAATTTCGGGCCCTAAAATCCTTGGATCTTGAAAGGCGCTTATAAATAAAATGTATTATTACTATTAGTATTATTATTATTATTATTATTATTATTATTATTATTATTATTATTATTATTATTATTATTATTATCATTGCTTCGGGGTCGGGTCGGGTCGGGTCGGGCTTCTCTCGCTGATTTTTTTTTTTTAATCAATATATATTTTTTAAAATGTATACTAAAACGATGTGCGGATACTTAAACTAAGGAATACTTGTTTTAAAACAAACAATTTGGATCAAGCAGAGAAGGCGCTGTCATGTAATTGCTTTTGACGGCCCGACGCCGAGCACGCGGCGCACTGCGCACGCGTCACACCAAATTGCACAGAACGAAAATGGAAACTTGGATGTTAAATTTCGTTGAAACAAACAAAAAAACTAGAGAAATAGTTTCATATATCTTTATTTGATGTGAATTATTCTATTTAAAGCCGAGCGGGCTGCAGGATTTCTCTGCGCATCGAGATCCCTCTTCGTCTGGCCTCTTATTCTGCGTTATTTCATTGTGCAAATGCATTTATCGCGTTCATTAAAAAAATATGTAGATTATTTTAACCTGAAGAAATCTTGCGGGTTTTTTTTTCCTGCCAAAAATACTCACAAATCAAATGTGAAATTTCGGCTTTGCTTCGGGCTCGGGCCTGCAAATCAAGTTCATTGGTCGGCCTCGGGATCGATTCTTTTTTCACCCGTCTGTTCCGTATTCGCGTGAAGGGACGCGACCTGACGCAACACGCCACACGACCTCGGTGACATGCTCTTCATCGTCACCCGCGCAGAATCGCGGGAGAGGAACGCGTCACGCTGTTTCTGGGGCATTCGTGATGACGTCACAAAGGTTGACACAGAGCGCGCCGAACACCTCCCGCGAGTCGGCGCGCCTTTAAATAGCAGGACGGGCTGCGAGATTCTCTCCAGGCAACTTGGCGGCGATCGCCTCCGATCATCGTCCCAATTGCGAGAGAACTTTTGGGCCGAAAATGGCTCCCAACCGCTTCAGACTTACTGCCGCGCTGTGTGAGTATTCGCCCGATGAAATGTGTTTGGGGATTGAGGATCGAGAGGGGTGGACTGGGCAGAAAGTGTGTGCCGTTTTTTTTTGTTGACAATCTTTGTTTTCCGCAGTTCTGGCAGCAGCCGGTTTGCTCCTCACGGCAGGTGACTTGTCAAAGTTTTGTCCGGTATTCATTGGCTGGTTCCCGTTTCTTCAGAAATAACTCGTAGCGCTCTGGTCATCTTTGCAGGTGCTGGATTGGAGAACCAAGTGACCACCTGTGTTGTAACGGACGCTTACCCCACGGCCGTCCACCGCTTAGCGTGCAGTAAGACTTTTGGTTTGGGTTTTTTTCTCCCCTCCCCCCCCGCCCCCATGGTTCTCCAAACTTTCTCCATTCCGTTTTGGCGTGACAGATTATGGCGTAATCAGCGTGAGGAAGACTGTGTCCGGCCGCACAAACTTGGAGCTCTGCGCCGAGGTCAAACCTGATTCGGCGGCGGCCAAGACGCGCTGCGGTTGGCCGGAGGCGGTGCAATTCGTCAAGGCCAGGTGAGAATTGAAAACGCGCTTGTTTGGGCTCAGGTGATGAAAATGTATCGGCGCCGCTTCTACACCGCTCAAGGATGACGCCTCGTACTGATGTCCCTCCAAAAAAAGGGGTTTCATCGCGGAACAACACCGTGAAAACGAAAACACTTTTCAAACAACAATCAAAATCACAATATCTTTTAACAAGACATGAATTCAATAAACACAACATGACATACCGTGTCGCACGTCGGTAAAGCGAAAGTAGAGCTCTCTCTCCCCGCCATCTTTCTCTCGAATTCCTCGCTAGCCACGGCACGTGACCCGGAAGTGATTCTTAACAAAGCATCCCAAATCACATGAAAATAAAACAATATAAAAATATATATATATTTATATTAAAATATATATATATATATATATATATATATATATATATATATATATATATATATTTATATTAAATATATATATGTATATAATATAAATATATATATATTTATATTATATATATATATATACACACACATGTTCGTTGTCATGACAACCAATGACTCAATATTGGTGCCAGTTACAGGCGCGTCGAAAATCCATTTCTCCCCCCTCGCTCCTTTTCGTCACAACTTTGAAAGGACCCGATGTTGTTTGTGCGCAGATGCGATGGCATGACGTCATGTGAAGTGGACTTGACTGGTTTCCGCACTCCCGGTCCCTGTCAAGGCACCGGCACCGCCAAATATTTGCACACCACCTTTACCTGCGTGGAAGCACGTATGTCTTCCCGACATTCTGTGACGATTGTTGACACAATTCCAGAACTCTAAATTGGAATTTTACTCCCCGGCAGTGACTGTGGTGGTTTGTGAGTCTGCCACGGCACGATTCGAATGCGGTAAGAACTTTGGAGATGATTTTGGAAGCGCCATTTTTTTTTTGTATTGTGCAGAGGCTGATCGTCAAACCAATTTCGACTCTCCCCATTTCATCACCATCGGCAGGTTCGGGGCACGTTATTGCCATCTACGGTGCAGTCTACGGACGCCGCGACCAGACCACGTGCGCATACAGAATATCGGCTTATTCCCGAAGAAGCGTCGATTGCGTGCACCCAGTCACTGCCCTGGTTGCCCAAATGTACAGTCGCACAATGTTTTTTTTTCCTTCCCCATCCCTGAAACTAAGCCCCTTGTCCTCATTGACAGGTGCGACGGGCAATCCAGCTGTTCGGTCAGAGCCAGCAACGCAGTGTTCACCGACCCATGTTATTCCATCTACAAGTACTTGGAGATTTCCTACGGGTGTCAACGTGAGTAGATGGGAGCAGGTTTGGCCCCATTGTATGAGATGATCCCAAAAAGATCTCAAAAGCATTTCTAGGACTTGAGCTTGCACTGACTTTTCTTTCTCCCCCCAGCTCCCGACGAGGATGTCCTCGAAGCGGTTCTGCCATGTCCTCTGCCTTCTTCCATTCAAGCGAATTATTCAAAGGCTCAGCCCGCTCCTTAAGTTGAGTTTCGGGCCAGACGTTGACGCCTTCCGGGTTTGCGTCCCGCTCGAGGCCATTCCTTCACTCCTAAACATAGCCATCACAATGCAAACATTTTGTTGTTGTCTGTTTTTCTTCCTGTATGCGGACTTTTGATTCTATGATAATAAAAGTTGGTTTGTCAAAGCATGATGGGTGAGAAGAAGCTTTCGTTCATACCTGCGCGACAGCCCGAATTGCGCTTTCACGCGCTTGCCCGAAAAGATGACGTCATCACTGCAACTCCTGACTTTCGTCAGTAGGTGGCGTCTTGTGTTTGAAAAAGAAAAACACGGAACTGTGCTCGAATGATAGGGGACAAAACATCCATCACAAACAGCCTTTAGATGCAAATGGAATAAAAACGAGAAAAACACCTGATTTTTCTTTCTGCAGTGCAAAAACTTAACTTCAAACCTTTTGGGGGCAACCTGAAAGAAATGAATATGTATGAAGTGCATGGACATGTTATCTTATGTTAAATTATTATTTTCATTTGATATTTGAGCATTATATTCCTTTTATGTTGTAGTTACGTAAATTATATTCTGTTTAATAAGTATTGAAACAATCTTATGTTGCTCGTGCGTGTATGATTGGCTGAAGAGAAGCAGGAAGTGTTTTCGTGACCGGAAAAAGGCGTGTTCTCGTTCGTTTGTTTGTTCGGAGGTGCGTACGTTGGAAAAAAACAAAACAAAAAAAACAGCATCGAAAGGATTCCATCTCACCTTTTTGCCCATTCGTCAAGTTGAGCTCTTGTTGAGGTTGTATGATTAAAGCCTTTTTACAACTGAGCCACTAGAGGGCAATATAACTCTACTCCACACTTGTTCGTGGTGCATGACGTCGTCAGCCGTATAAAAGTGGCCCGCTTTTCATTTTTCTTTTTCTCTCTCTCTCTGCCTGTTCAAATAAACACGCCGATGAATAGCTGAAGAAAACACTTCGTCGTGTCATTCTTGGGATGTTGGACAAAAGGATGTCAGTCGACGCGCGCTCTGAAGGAACCCTGCGAACAGCGACCCACTCCAAACCTACGAACCCCTCAACTTACAAACACACGGGCCATTTACATGAAAATTGTGAGAAAATGCCCATGTTCACCCTTTCATCCAGTCAGAAAGTGATCCTTTATCTTTATTAGTTACCGTAAATTCCGGACGATAAGCCGCTACTTTTTTCCCCAAACTTTCAAGTGATGAGGCCAATATGTGTAATTTTTCTAACGGCCGCCAGGGGCGCTCGAGTAGAAAAGATAAGATTAAGACCGGTGGAATATATGCGCCAAGGAAGACTGCAACTTCTTGTCTTGTGCATAAATTAAATTAGTGTGAACATACCCTCATCATGGAAAATGCAAAAAGAAAGGCATATGACGCATTGCTATTCTGTTGCTAGCGTGTTGTTACCGTGTTGTTACCATGTTGCTAGCGTTTTACTGCCGCGTCACAGGCACCGTTTGGGAAGAAAGTTATATTATTATTATTGTTAAGTTCTATTATTAAAACTTTGAAAATTCTCTGTGTACCGTCTTTCTTTGTAAATATGTTGACATGTTTTAACGTGGGCACGTGCGGCTTATATACGGGTGCGGCTTGTGTATGTACAAAATTGGTTTTCCTCTAAAAATGTAGTGGGTGCGGCTTATAATCAGGTGCGCTCTATAGTGCGGAAATTACGGTAGTTGGGTGAGTTGATCATTGATTGAACATATAAACGTGGACGGTCATAAAATTGCCAGGAAGTAAAGGTGAATCAAATTGTCAAAAAGGAAGAGAAAACAGTCATCAAATAGCACAATTATGTGTTGATGTGTTATCCATTCATCCATTTTATCATCCGCTTTTCCTCACAAGCGCCGCGCCACAAAGAGGGTTTTGGCACAAGCGCATGCAAGAAAAAAAGACCAGCTTCCTAAAATGATGGCCTCATCAGTCAGAAATAAAAGTCAGGAGTATTTTCGTTCGACACTTCAGCACGGAAGCACCGACACATAAATGAAGCAAACGTTTGTCGCTGCGAGTGTATCAACGTCACAATCAGCAGATGACAAGATAAAAAGATGCCTTTTTTTTTTAATTGTGAAGACTTGTGGTTGGACTTGTAATCTTTATCAAAGCCAAAGAACAAGTCAAAATCACCCGTGTTGACTGTTTTTGTTTTATTTGGTAGAATAAGAGGGGACGGGGTGGGGGAAAGAAGCAGATTTATACTCCTCGAGGCTGTTTGAAGTTCATGCCGATTGTTTGCTGCGTCACCTGAAGGTTGGACAGACCGCCAAAGTCCTGATGTGTCACACACACACACACACACACACACACACACACAGTTAGACGGCGACGCAGGAGAGGACAGGAAGTGATGTGTGCCGGCGCCAGGGTCTGACAGGAAACGGTGGTCCAGCAGACACGGGAATAGCCGGCAACAATTTGCTGTTCCTGTACTATCTATGGCGAAGGCGACGACGGTGCGCCAACGCCACTTTCGATACAGGAAGCCATGTGACGCAACAAGGTTCGGACTCACCAGCAGCTTGAGCATTTCCTTGGTGTCGGGGTCCACCTCGATCAGCTCCTGATCCAGAGCGGACACCTACGAGCAGATGCGAGAAACACCTTAACAATACGCGTCCAATTGCCACCAAAGCGCAGACAAGCAACTTGCACGTTATTATGACTTGATTCGTGTCCGTGAGCACCAGGGTCTGACTGGAACCGGCAGTCCAGCAGACACGGGAAAGGCTCACAACTTCCTTTTCCTGTACTATCAATGACGCGGGCGACAAGCACGCCGACGGCACTTTCGATACAGGGCAACCCGCAACATTTGCGTTTGGGAATCAATCCAACGAGGCCAGATTGGTCCCCGAGGACCAATGTAAGCAAACACTTAGCTTAGCACGCTAGCCGTACTAAGCTAGCACGCTAGCCGCGCTAAGCCAGCGACGACCAAACAAAGTTTTGGAGCGCAGAGTGAATATCCGTGTCGGCGTGTGAGTCGCATGGGAGAAAATGACATGGCCCACACAGCGGGTCATAAATCACGATGCACCTCGACAAGGCGATTAATCGTTCGAGTAAGGCGACGGCGGACGGCCCGACTGACCTCGGGCACGTAGTTGTCGCGCCGCTCGCGTTCCTCCTCCTGCAGCTTGATGGAGATTCCTCGCACGGGACCTCTCTGGATGCGCTTCATCAGATGCGTCACGTAGCTGGCGCGCAAATACAAAGTGTCACGAGCTGGAGTACATTGGGGGCCCGAGAAGAGAAAGCCCAAAAAAGACGACAAATGAGGTCACAAGAAGTCAAGATGTGGGAGGGCGCCAGGGTCCGGCAGGAATGGTCGTCCAGCGGACACGGGAAAGGCCCTCCGCATGCTTTTCCTGTACTATCAATGACCGGGCCACTATCAAGTCAGGGTCACTTTCGATACAGGGACAAAGGACAAACTCACCCGGCAATCTTGTTGCGCAGCTTCTTGCTGGGAATGATGGCAATCTCCTCGCACACCCGCTTGTTGGTGTGGAAATCATTGCCCAGCCGGGTGTAATACTTCTCGATGATCACCCTGGCCGCCTTCTTCACAGTCTTGGTCCTGACTCGCCCCTGAACGCCACACGTACATCAACACGTCACACACACAAACACACATTAGTCCACCACCCCCACACAGAAAGAAAACAACTTTGTAGGAGCGACAGTGTTCGCACAACATTTCCCATTCACAGCTTCCAAGTTGCAATACAAGAGTGGCTTGTCAGAACGGAATTTGTTCCGTGACCAAGCTGCTCCCCAATTTGGAACTGAACATTTACTTGTGAGAAAGGGCTTCAATGTATCTTAGATTCGACTGAACGACTATCCGCTTCAGAGCAAAAACAAGAGAGCAACTCGTATGCCGGAATGCACAGCGTTAGCACAAGCAGCTAACTTAGCTGCGGCTAACTTAGCTGCAGCTAAGCCAGACACTGCGGAACTGAGGCTGACGGTTGGAAATGGCAGGGCCTGCACGTCCAAGAGACGCGCGTGTGGTTTATTTTAGTTTACCTGAAAAACGGGACAAAAATTAAATAAAAGACGCGATTCGGCGCTTCATTGAGCGCCACTCCACCTCCAGCATTAGCGACGAGCGTCCTTCCCCCACAATGTCGCAAATTTAACAACATCCTCTGCAAATAAGAGGAAAACTGTATCGCAAAATGTGCACTACTTTCACAGATTATCAAACCGCGGCGCTCCGACGCAGTTTTATGGCAGGATTACATTGGATATTTTACCAAGGTAAGTGGCAAACACCCACCATGTTGGTTCGGCCTGGTAGAAGAGGACACGTCACTTCCGGTAAGAGCTTATATCCGTAAACGGATGTTGGAACAAGGTGGTGAATTGCTGATGCTGCGCCACCTTCGGTAGGAGACCACAATGACAACTGGGGAAAAAAACAAACAAACACTGAAACTGTCACGTGACAGCCAACATGGCCGCCACACTGTCAAGCGAACATTTCGACAATTTGCAGCTTCTTCTCAAGGTTTTTTGCCTAAAATAATTTGCTGAATACTAATGAAGCTGTTTTATTCGCGTAATTACTGATTAGCCTGCTAGTAGCGGTTAGCTTTGATCCTAAAACGGGACAAATTAAGGTTGCCTACCTTTGTTTGACTTCAATGTATTCCCGAGCTACGACGAACTTATTTACAGTATAAATATGTTTCTCGGTTGATAGTAAGAAACAAAACCAATTCGTTTCATGTAATCTTTAGGATTCATAAATGATACACATGAACGTGGAGCTGCTAGAGTGACCGGGTGGCAAACACATGCGCTTGGAATCATTGAAGAACAACAGCAACTTTTACAATGCGCGTGTTTATAGTAAATCGGTTTGTTAAAAGAAACGTGTAGTTGCTTTTATTTGGCGTTGCTACTGTCTGCTGTATGCAGTGACTGGGTTGTCATTTCCATTATCTGGAGGCATAAAGACTTAAAGGCTGAGATGATCTCACATATATAAATATAGATATATATAGCTAGCGTGTGCGTGTGTGCTTTCAGGCTCCGTCCAAAGAATTTGTGAAGGACATGTGCATGCAGAGTCACCGAGGTCTTAGTGTTCGTTTGACTCAGAACGCCGCCACTGCGCTCGCCATTCCTGAAGCTCAGGCAACCCAGGTACTGGAACATCCATAACTCATTCACTGCCTGTTTTTTTTTTTTTTTTTTTGTCATCCAATTGTCAAAACTACCACAACAGAGTGTACTCCCTTCTTTCACCGGGGATTTTTTTTTCCCATAATCTTTCCGTGTGTTGTAATCAGCCGTAGCACATAGCTGTCTATTGGGCAAAGAGGTTTTGATGATCGTAATTGTTTGGCTTTCGGACACCTTGAACTTTAAAACAACAAAAGCAAGACAGAGAGCGGTGCGATAATGGCAAAATAGTCGTATTGATGAGCCACTCATCTTCATCTCAAAAGTTGTGCTCAGCTCCAATCCAAAGTGATGCAACGCCGCCCTCTACAGGGATCTGTTAGCTGTAGTTGAGCACAACGGACTCGATGAACACATTGTTAAACGGCGCGTCCGTTTGGATTTTGCGCTCACTTGTGTGTGTTTTCAGCTGGGCCGCTCGCTGTGCACGCTGTCGACTCACGTCGTCTTCCACAACCTGAGCTCAACCGAGGAGATCGTCCGAATTTTCCCCGAGAGCTTCCACTCCAGTCTGAAGAACCTACTTGCCAAGATCCTGCTGGACAACAGGTGGGCTCCTCAGGCCCCGCCCCACAGACTTCTCCGATCGATGGCCACACCCATCCGAGGCCGTGTCTTCTTTTTCACCTGCGGTCAGCATGGTGATGATGTCGTACTTGTGCTTGTGGTGTGTTTACAGCAACGTGTGGAAAACGGATGCTGTCGGGAGTCAGAGTGAGTCTATAACCCCCCTAGTTTATTTGTGTGTGTGTGGGGGCGGAGGGCAGTTATGAGCGTCAAGTCGCATCAAGTCCAGTGGCTATTTCCCAAAAGGGTAGGAGAAAAGTTCATAGTACAGCTTTATTTTAAAAAATATATAGTACAGGATGGTTTTATTTGAAATCATAAAAACATAATCCATTAAAAAAAAAAATTAAATTATTTTTTAAAATCGTTAAAATCAAAAAGCTCTCTCACTACTTTTTTATTTTCCTTTTTAATTTTTTTTTTTTTTTTTAAACAAATAGTAAAGTTGAATGTCACGACATGTCAGCCTTTTGGGAAAATTACAAAATGAAAGAAAATTAGCCTCAAAAATGTTTTCAAAAACGGAACGTGACGAGATCCCACTTTTTCATTTGACATTTTTAGAAAGTCGGACACTATTTTTTTTATTAAAAAAAAAAATCGAAAGTTGGAATGAGGCTGCAACACTGACGCGAGTTTCATGAGACACCTCTCAGGGTTTTGCGTTGTTCGCATTTGTGTGCGTCTGCGTAGTCTCGCTGCCCCAGCTGAAGGCCGTGGACTGGCGGGTGGACTTGGTGAGCAGCTCGGATGCCCTCAGTCGGATGTGTGTCCCCACGTGTTTGGTCCACCTCAAGGTTTGTTTGCACCCCCCCCCCACACACACACACACACACACACAGTCCTTACGAGTGTGTGCGGGATTGACAGACAGAGGATGTTGGAGGCGAGGATTGTGTTTCGGGGGCGACGGTGGAGCTGAGCAGGGAGAGTCTGGACACCATGTTGGATGGACTGGGCCGCATCCGGGACCAACTGTCGGCGGTCGCTGGGAAATGATGTCACCCCCACGCGCATTTTAAATCCTTCGCAATGACGCCAGGATGCATTTTTGTAACATCCGCCACTCAAATACGATAGGTGGTGTTTCTACCGTCTGGCTGCTTGTTGCCAGGCACATTCCATCCTAACTGTCACACTAGCCCCGCCCACTCGACCTGGCCCTCCCGATTTCTGGTCAACAGGCAGTTGAATCCAGCTCAGAACGCAACGTTGTCGTCGCACGTGGGCAAGGCAACGTCGTGTGGGCGTGGCTAAAATCGCCCCAGAACAGAAATCACGGTTGCAGATTTTTTTTTCCGCAACTGGCCGGAAAGGCTCCTTCCTCACCCATTAAAGAGCTCAACGGACAACATGCAGTCTTCTGTTACTTATTGCTCGCAGAGCCGGCACGGGCGACAAAAGAATCGGCAGGGCTTCTTGTGTGTGTGTGTGTGTGTGTGTGTGTGTGTGTGTGTGTGTGTGTGTGTGTGTGTGTGTGTGTGTGTGTGCGTGCGTTTATATTGGCTGGAGAACCGTGAGGCCGTCCAAGTCCAGTTGCACAGTGTGAACGCTAAAATCTCCCAGACCCTAAAAAGCACACGGAATATGGTCACCACGGCAACAGTCCGGCGGCTCCCCCCACAGCGGCGGCAACCTTCCGTCACTCACCGGCGTGTTTGCCAGGACGCGAACGACCTCGTCTTTGTGGTCGGGCTGGCGGGTGAGCAGGCAGAGGAAGCCGCCGCCCCCGGCGCCCGCCAGGCTCTGACCCAGGACCAGCGGGCTCAGCGCCTCCATCATCGCCCGCACCGACGCCGGCTCGCAGCCCGGCGCCATCCTCTTCTTGTGTCGCCACGAACGATCCAGACAGCGGCCCAGCGACGACAAGCAACCTGGCGGGGGCGAC
Organism: Hippocampus mohnikei; assembly: GCA_026261675.1. NCBI lineage: Eukaryota > Metazoa > Chordata > Actinopteri > Syngnathiformes > Syngnathidae > Hippocampus > Hippocampus mohnikei. Next base: position 1,394,684 of record JAKGUB010000330.1, read on the forward strand.
GCCGATCTTGAAATAGCTGCGTGCGCACAATTCTAGACTCGGAACACAAACAAGCGTGGTGTCGATGGATCTCACCATCGAGACAGGCTCGGGCGCAGTCCTCGCCGTTGGTCACCAGCTCGTGAGCGTTCTGAACCATCACAGGAAGACGAGCGTACCAGTTGCGCACCACGTCCTGCGCGCGGGCACACGCAAGCGTGGGTCACGACTGGTTATTGAGCGCGCGTGCGCGCGCAGCGCGCGTGCGCGCCGTTTGTTTTCACCTGCAGCAGGTTGCGAGCCAGTCTGGTCTTCCCGGTGTAGACCAGCAGGAGGCGCCGCTCCAGAGCCTCCGCAAAGCCGGCGGGCGGTTGCAGGCGTTCCACGCGCACCTGCAGCGGCAGACGCGCTTGGGAGCGGCCCACCTTAAGACCGCCCTCCAGACCTCCCACCTGGTCCTGCCAGCCCCCGCCTGGCGAGAGACGGAGAGACGCGCCGTAGGATGCGGCGCCACGCGACCAGACAAGATTTGCGCAAACCCGTGGTGAGGACTTGTTCCAGGTGCAGTACGGCGTGGACGAGTGCGTCCCTGCTGTAGGACCGCCCCGTGGCGCCGTAGACCGCCGCCAGCAGCGCCCCCGCCAGGATGCTGCTGGTACCTGTGCGTGGAGATGGCGCGCCGTCAAGCCGCGCTTCGGCGAGCGGCTCGCCGCCTTCTCCCGCAAAGTGTCTCTCACCGAGTCCCGAGCCGGTGGGCAGCGCAGACCAGCCGTGAAGCTCCAAACCGCCGCCCCAGCGAGCCGTCAAGTGATGGGCCAAAGGATCCTGGGAGGTTGGCGACGCCACCCCGGCGCATACGCACGCCGCCTTCAGCAAAGCACCTGACGTACGCTCGCCGTTACCATGACGACATTGTAACAAGGCAATTTCACACACACGGCGGTCACCGTGGCAACAAGCTAACATCAGACGTCCGGACGCCACGGTAACGCACGCAAGAAGACCTGGTCGCCATGGTAACAAGGAGGCACGAGACACCCGGAACAGGAAGTAATAAAGTCGGTACCGGGTGCGTTGGGCTGGCAGTAGTCCTGAAGGTGGTCCACGGTCTCGCACACCGTCTCCGCGGCGACGTCGGAGTCCCGCCCGCCGCTGTGGCTGACCAATAAAAGGAGGGGCCGCCGGATGCGGCGCGCTCGGGCGCCAATGGGTCGCCGGCCGTCAATCCTCACCGCCGCGTTGGTCACGCAGCCGCCGCGTTCGAAGGCCAAGGGCGGCGTGTCGCTCCAGCCGCCTGCAAAGTCAATGGCGAGTTCATACGTCATGGATTATTAATTATTTATTTCTTTGTATTGATTGTTTGTGGTGTGATCCAAGTCCATAACTCATTCACTCCCAAAGACGTTTTTAAACGTCTTTTCAGACTTGGTCTAGAATTGGCTGGGACTGAATGAGTTAATCACCAGCAAGGTCAATTCTGGCGGGACACTCCACTTCATGCCACTGCCCGATCGGAGGGAGTTCCCCCTGCCCAGTGACCACAAATTTCTGCGATGACATCACAGCCCGGCGGAGCAGCACCTGGGCGGCACCTTCGTAGTGCCGCGCCGCTCGCACCAGCAGGTCCGGCCTGTGGGTGGTGGTGAAATGTCGGTCAAACCTCAAACAACACACCGTGCAAAATGTGACTGAATTGGCCATTCTCACCTGCTCAGCCAATCAGCTCGCTGCGCCGCCAGGGCCTCGACCCCGCCCTTCAGCTCTCCCTTTTCCAACAGGGCGTAAGCGGCCCTCCATTTCTCGTTGGCAGCCGGCCCGCTCCGCAGCCCTCCGCCGCCCTCCGCCTGGGCCCAGGACGTTAACACGTCCGCGATGCACGACAGGCAGCGGGCGGACACGCCCAGCTGGGCTCCGGGCTCCGCCCGCTCGCCGACTGACGCTTTGTTATGAAAAGATTTTGCACAAAAACTCAATTTCCCGACAATGACCGATGGCTTTTTGTCTTGGTTTTGCAAGATCGTTTGGGTTGGAGATACAAAAATCCCCCGTGCACGCCACAGACTTTGCGGAATCGTGGCCGTCCAATGTGGGACACTGCGGGATGCGATGAGATGAAACGGGACACGAGGAACTAACCGTGGACATCGCCATCGTCGAGTGAGTCCTTGCGGTCAGGCTCCTCCCCCCGCTCAGCTGCACTTCCTGCGGCGACTGACAGACGACACTTTCCATCAACACGTTTCCATCAGCAGCAAAAGCGCAGACCGGCGACTCACTGTGGTCCAGCACGTCGAGCAGCGCCCCCTGCTGGCCTCCCGCCACGGCGGCTCTGAAGCTGGGCAGCAGGCAGGCGTCGCTCTGCCCTATGAGGGCATCTTTGGTCCGCTTCCTGCCCGCCAGGAACAGCAACGTCTCCCTCCAGCGGAGCTCCGCCTCCTGGCGCGTCAGCAGCAGGACTTCCTTCAGGGAAAGTCGCCAGGCCTTCCGCCAGCGCCCGCGCAGCCGGCTCCGCCCAGCAGCCAGCACGCGCCCCCCGCCAGGCCCACGGCGCCCTCTGTGGGGTGCAGGAACGGGAAGAGTCGCGCCTCCAGCAGGCAGCGCCGTCCTCCCGCCTCCCACAGGTCCTCTGGCCTGACACACGATGACGTCACTGCCCCGCTCCGCGCTTGGAGGACGAATGTCTGACGGTGAGGTCCTACCGTATGCCGGTCCTGCTGAAGAAGAGGTGCCAGGGGGTGTTGAGGAAGGACGCGCCTTGGGCATCGCAGCGCAGCTGAGGACAGACATGGGGACATGAACAAGGGACATGGACGGCACGCGTTGCAGAGACTTCCTAAGAGACGGTGACGGGACAAAAGAGGAGACACTGGAGGGAATCACTGCGCGTACCTCCAGATCGTCCAGTCCCCCCATCACGGTGTAGACCTTCAGCTTCAGGTCGCCCAGCTCGATACGATGTCCCTGAATGATGATGTCACGATCCAGCGGCAGGCGCGCGACGTCGGGGGACGCGGACGCCTCCAGACCTGACAGTAAACAACCAAAGGGGACGCGCAGGGGACCCTGGTGGACGGAGCCCGGGTCACCGAGTGAACATTTACTAACACGGCCGGCGGGCGCCTGACCTGTAGGTGGCAGTGTTGCACCACGGCCCCGGTGGCCACGGTAACCTCGCCCTCCAGAACGCTGTTGATGATTCGCCCCCCGTCACTGACGCCACTGGCTACCTGCAGAAGGGGAGAGAGACCACCAAATGGCACGAGATCCTTCGAGGACCGGGCGGCGGACACGTTTGAAGACGTCACCTGAATATGGGAGAGGGCGTGGCCCTGGGTGGGGTCCCGCGTCAGGCGGAGGATGTGCTCCTTCCCGGACAGAGTCATGTAGTCATAGCTCCCGCCGGGGACGTACGCTGGGGGACGGGGAAAGAAGAGGACGCGTGAAGGTCAAAAACGAGTCCCCGATGTGGCGGAGACGCATCAAGAGACTCACCCAGGCTGAGCGCCGTTCCTCTCAGGATCCGCCACAGCTCTTTCCTGCCGCGCTGCAACATCGCCCCCCGGGGTCCAGGCGCGGGAGCGCCGCCGCCGCCGCCGCCGACGACAAACTCATCCTCCGTCAGATCCGAACACAAACACTTGAGCACATCCAGGAACAGGGACAGCTGCACAAACACACATGCACACACATCTCATTTGAACAAAATAGCGCTTTGGTGCCCTATTGTGAGGTTGTGGTGTCAAGGAGCTATGTTAAAGTGAGTTGAGGAGCGCCATTTACAGAAAGTTTGAGCTTTGCCGTCGTATAATGCAAACTCTAGGCAATAGGACACATTTTTTGGGGCGGCTGGGGCAGTGCTGTTTTTTGCTATTGCTGGCAGGCCTCGCTCCCTCAACAGCATTGTGTTCCCTGGAGTAGCCATGAGGACCAACCTGAAAGGGTGGAGCTCCAGAGTCCAGGCCCAGGTAGGTGCAACCATCCAGAGGAGGCGTCACATGCAACTGTAGAAGTTTCTCAGCCATGGGGCGGCTAAAGAACACCGGGCCTGAAACCTACGTGGCCCACAAGTTGAATCACCTCGCGCCACGCAAATGTTACGTTGTGTGTGTGTGTGTTCTTGTACTTCTGACATTGTGAGGACCGGCATGAATTTTTAACCAACAGAGTGAGGACATTTTGTGTGTGTGTGTGTGTGTGTGTGTGTGTGTGTGTGTGTGTTCTTGTACTTCTGACATTGTGGGGACCGGCATGAGTTTTTAACCAACAGAGTGAGGACATTTTGTGTGTGTGTGTGTGTGTGTGTGTGTGTTCTTGTACTTCTGACATTGTGAGGACCGGCATGAGTTTTTAACCAACAGAGTGAGGACATTTTGTGTGTGTGCGTGTGTCACCAGAGGCACTTTTCCATCATGCATCAGAATCACATCGCGCCACACAAATGTTACGTTGTGTGCGTGTGTGTGTGTGTGTGTGTGTGTGTGTGTTCTTGTACTTCTGACATTGTGAGGACCGGCATGAGTTTTTAATCAACAGAGTGAGGACATTTTGTGTGTGTGTGTGTGTGTGTGTGTGTGTGTGTGTGTGTGTGTGTGTGTGTGTGTTCTTGTACTTCTGACATTGTGGGGACCGGCATGAGTTTTTAACCAACAGAGTGAGGACATTTTGTGTGTGTGTGTGTGTGTGTTCTTGTACTTCTGACATTGTGAGGACCGGCATGAGTTTTTAACCAACAGAGTGAGGACATTTTGTGTGTGTGCGTGTGTCACCAGAGGCACTTTTCCATCATGCATCAGAATCACATCGCGCCACACAAATGTTACGTTGTGTGCGTGTGTGTGTGTGTGTGTGTGTGTGCGTGTGTGTGTGTTCTTGTACTTCTGACATTGTGAGGACTGGCATGAGTTTTTAACCAACAGAGTGAGGACATTTTGTGTGTGTGTGTGTGTGTGTGTGTGTCACCAGAGGCACTTTTCCATCATGCATCAGCGCTTGTTGGATGTGCTCTGGGCTTCCCTTGTAGATGATGTCCCTGACGTGGCCCTGCAACGGCAAATAAAAAAACATCCACACAGTCAGGAACATCTGCCAAACGAGCCAAGACGTCGACCAAGTTTCATCTCACCTTTTGGTCACTCAAGTAGACACCGTGATTGACGGCGTACGACACGTCACCGGGGAGCGCCAGAGCACGAACACCTGAAAAGCTGTCCCACGACAGCACTAACACATACGCATACAGACGACGTTGACAAACGTTGCCGTCGCGTACACGAATATGCAGACGTGCCGTCCGTGTTTTGCGGACCGAAGTTTGCTGGCACGGTGAACGTCATGTCCGTGCTGCACACCCAAACGCCAGGAGGAGACCCCGGGCAAACCTGAGAGAACGAAAACAGGAAGACGCAAAATGACGCTAGGACACATGCGCATACACACACGTGGTGTATGCACACACACACACACGCAGGCACGGACCTGTTGAGTAAGATGGCTGAGCAGCACGTCCAGGCAGCACATGGGGGCCTGAACCCCAAGGGCGGGATCCTCCACAGGCAGCCACGAGAACGCTCGGCTGCACGAACTCCACGGGAAGTCGCGACCCTGCACCCGCACCATCACCAAGTTCATCAACGCGCATCAGCCGCGCGGATACGAGCATTTGCGCTGGTGTGCGACACCAACCCGCCAACCTCATTTGTCTCCCATATTCATTTCATGTGTGGACCGAAAGCATGAAGCTGCATTGTTTCAATACACACAATTTGAGGTTTGCTCTTAAGGTCAGGAACTCAAAATGCTGAAAATAGGTCAAACCGACCGTGTGGAGGATGAGGATGTGAGCGTCATTCAAAACGTCGGCCGTCACCACCTGAAGGAGCACAACAACGAGTGGCACCGGTCACACCATCACCTTTGCAGAATCGAGTCCTATTGCTCACGTGACAACTGTGGCATCAGTTTGTATGTGCGTCTGTCCGCGAGCATGTGCACCCACTTTTTTCGACGTATGTGTGTCTAAGAGTTTGCGTGTGCTTCCTTGTGTTTTTCTACAAGTGCGTTTGTGCGCTCACGGTGTGTCCCGCCCGGCTGCTTAGGTGTTCGGCTGCGACGAGTAGTGCGTTGAGCGTGGCCCCGCCACTGCCCAGCGGTTCCTGGCGGTCCTGCACGGTTAGCAGCAGCGTACTCGCACACAAGCAACCGCGGCGCTGACGCAACTCCAACTCTGAAAACAAAAGCACACACTTGTCATAAGTGGCACCAACTAGATCAACAGGACAAACAATGGCCTGTTTGACTCTCTCTGTCAGGTCATGTACATACAAATACATTTTAAAAAAAAGGAAACTGGGGCCAGCAAGCGGTCGGGCGTACTGAACCTCGGTGGAACGCGTAGACGCTGTCTTTGTGCTGGCAGGTGAGGACCACCACGGTCCAGCTGAAGGTGGACATCTTAATCCCACTCGGGTCCCGCAATGGAAGCGACAACTTGCGGATTTATGATGTTTATCTTGGTACCAGCGGTTTGGAAAACAGCGAGCTTGGTACCAGCTCAACTACTTGGAAGACAGCTAGCTAGCTGGCAGCAGACCAATTAAAAATAAACATGACTAGTAATCTATTTGTCTATACGGCCTATACATCATATTTAGTCGGCAGTTACCTCTCCGGAGTAAAAGGTGAAGCTAAGCCAAACGGACTTTGATTCTGTTATCATTTAGACGTTATCGGAAGTAGCTTTTTGGACTAATTGCATTTCCGTAGCGGTATGAGTGGCAGTTAAATATGTTTTCAGAACGTCTCCACCGGGCGGTAACCAACAGACACAAAAAAAAAAAAATATATATATATACACACACACAGTACCGGTTTATAAAAAGGATTCAAAGGTAAATTAAAGTGTACATTGTTAAGACATTCAAATTGCAATAAACCCACTGTGCCACAACATGAGGTTTATACATCAGATTTTATTAGAAATGCATTTTAAAAAATCTACTGTAAATGTTTTTAAAAACAGTGAAATTTGAGAAAACGCGACAATTTTTTGTCAAATGCCAAGAAGCAAACATGGTGCTCAAAACCAGTCCTTAAAAAAAATAGCAATTTCTGAAAATAGTTCTTACACACCGCTCTGACCCCTTCATTCAGTAAATTTAAAATGGCATTTTAAAAAACCCTTTACATTCTTTCTATAAGTGGGGGTTGACAAGCAAACTAATTTTACTCATTTTTTTTTTTACTTCTGAACATCTTGAATCTATTTTTAATAGAACAGGCAAGTTTTTCACATTACCAGATGACCATTTGAAATAACTAATTTTTTTATTGACAAAAATGTATAAACGAGATCAAGCAGTGGAAACTGTGAAACAAAAAAAAAACATACTAATCATGAACTAGGCAATTCAACATTTTATATACACATTTACATTTAAAATTCAGACATCTTCATTCATCTTCCTCCTCCTCCTCGGCTGGCAGTGGCCGGGACCTGCATGCACATGCAAAAAATAAAAAATAAATTACACTAGCAAAACATCCCTGGACAAACTCAGTACCACTCTGAAGAAGACTCTCTCTTAACAACATTAAAGTTGCATTCTTATTTATGAAAGAGATCCGATGGCTCAAAAATGGGAGTGACCACAGAGCCACCGACAATAAAGTCGCTGCAGAAGATGTTGGAGTGGAGCAGAACCCCACGCAGTAAAACTTAAGACCCAAACCCACGTACTTCTTGCTGGTCTTGGATACACCGCTGCCTCCAGCCTCTTCTTTGTCATCCTCCTCCTCTTCGTGGGGCTTCCGGTTCTCTTTCTCCGGCTTTGTTCCTGAACCCCCGAAGAAGTCCCCGATGCTCTTCTGCCAGATGGGGGTGGGCCGAACGCACACAGGGTTCCCTCCGGCATACTTGTTCTTTGCTGTGTGGGGGGACAAACTCAGCATCCGGCTTGTGCACTTTAAATAAGAGTGTGAGTGTCTGACCAGGAGTTGACGCCTGAGGGGATGAGGAAGAGGCGGCATTGTTGGCCACACTGGAGCCCAGAGACTTCCTGGGTGCAGAAGCTGCAACAGCTGCAAGCAAAATTATCAGATTGAATGTCAACACACAAAATGGCCGTGACTTTATCACACGATGTGCGTTCCTTCGTTGTTATTTCAAGTGGCGAATTGTTCAACAGATGCCAAATGTCTTCGACGTAGCCGAGCTCGAGGGCGCACTTTTTTGTTTGTTTCAAAGAGCAAGAGAATCATAAATCGTGCCGAAAACCCAACATGTTTGTCCGTTTCAACGAATATTGGCACCGGGTCCCGAATTCGTGAAAAATTCTTGAGAAAGAAAATACAAATGTTCACGAGAGGGCGTCCAATGTGCGTAAACGTACCCGTAATTTTTCAAACATTTGTCCACGAATGAATTGAAGACTACGTTTTGGCGGGAGGCTGACTTGTTGGACCTTGAAGTGACTTGAGGACAAGTCGAATCCTCGTCCGAATAAGTTTTAACGTCAACACTTGATCCAACGGAAAGGCTGACCCAAGTAACGTTGGGTTTGTTAGGAGGCAACTCGAAATGGTCAGCGAACTAATATGAGACTTAGTATGTGAGGACGGCGTACCTTTCCTGTAAGATCCGGGGACACTGTCCGCTTTGGTCCGCACCATTTTGTCTGCGGTCAGAGTTGGGGAGTAAAGAAACTCAGTAAGTGAGTGTTCTTACGACAGAAGGACGAAAAAAGATTGGAAAAAGTGCACAGGATGTCGACTGGCGACCCGCTTGAATTCCCGCCTCGATTCAAGACCACAATCGGATGGAGCGGGAGAGTTCTTCTTCGTCAATGTATGACGGCTTTCCTCTATAACGCCCTCTAATGATGAAACGGTGTCATTGCTGAGAAAGGCTCCGTATTCAAAGGTGAAGTTTTCGAACTGGTTTCCACAATTATTCAGAACCCCAAATTAAATATATGAGCTATTTGTCCAATAAAACTTGGTATTGGTGAGCTTTGTTTCTCTCCCAGACGAAACAGGAAGTATGTCATTTACGTAGATTGTTTCAGACATATGTTTCATCAAATCCAAAGATGCTTTATTATTACTATTAATCATAACAGGATACCAACCATCCAGTATCTTATCTCAAAGGATCTCTCTCGCTCTTTAATATAATCGTAGTCGCTTTTTTAGAGTGTGTGAGTACAATGTGAAAGTGGTACTGTATTTAGGTGTTTACCTAAACACCATGATTGTCCCTCGACGCCCTCCGTAGTGGCGGCAGCTGCTTGGTCTTCAATCGTTTCACGTCAAGTTTGGCCAAAAAAAAAAAAAAGGAGACGAAGAAATTAAGGTACAGTGTGTCCAACACATTTTGGCTCTTTGCGGGTCACTTTTCCCCGAGTTGGTGTCACCTGTGTGTCGTTGAAGACCCTTGCATGCGCTGCGGACAACTTGTAAGGTCGCTCGTGAGCTGTTTCCAAAGTTACCCGTTCGCCTGTTAGCTTAGCCGCCGCCCGCCGGTTACTTTTGCACATTTGCTCACGTTTGAGGTGGTCCCAGAGGGACCGTTTCATGTTTGCGCCTTTCACCGGGGGAAGCTTTCTCATATTTCCAAAGTCAGAGAAGTGGTACAAGTTTCTGAAAGAAATCTTAACTTTTCATACAGCAAGCTGTCAAACTTGCCACGGATGATGCTTGGCACCAATGCCAACCCCATATTACGCCCGCTCCATCATTTCATGTGTACAATTGAAGATAATTCAAATTGTTGTGAATGCAGACTGTTGATGTTCAACGTGACTGACTTCGCGCCTACTCATAACAGCAATCTAATAAAAAAAGGTGCTCGTTCTTGTTGCGTGCGCAGGCGTGGCGGCCATGGACGACGTCACCCGTCTGATGTCCACAGGAGACACGGTGAAGATCTGGGATGCAGATTCCATGACGCTGCTGGAGCAGTTCAACCCGCACGTCGGCAGCCACCCGGTGGCGCAGGCCTGCTGGATGGCAAACAGTATCCTGGGCTGCAATCGGCATCCGCCTCCTGAAAACGGGGATGGCGTTGACGTCGGAATGTTTTCAGTTAGCTTAGCCTACCTCCCGAATTGCGCTGAAAGCGTTGCCGCGTTTGCTCCTTGACGCTGTTGGCAGATCAGCATGTGGTGAGCGCCAGCAGCGGCGGGGACAAAGTTGTCGTGTCCAGTCTGAAGTCTCCTGATATTCCTCTGCTGGAGCTCGCCCAGGGGGTGAGCGGACACCCGCCGTCATCCTTTTCATTGTCCGCCACCGCTCGCTGACACCTTGTCCTTTCCAGAAAAGACAAACGCGCGTCAGCCTCAGCTCGTCCTCCCAATTCATGGCCAGCGGAGGTCTGGACCGCTGCGTCCACATTTGGGACTTGAAGACGTTCAAGCTGCTGCGCTCGCTCAAGGTGAGACACACCGCCCGCCGTCCTCGTCTCGATCTTTGTGGTCTTCACGCCGTCGTGCGCCCAGGATCACGGCGACGAGGTCACCTGCGTGTCCTTCAACGCCAATGACAGCCTGCTAGCGTCCGGAGCCGCCGATGGCCATCTCGTCCTCTACAGTCTCACCACCAACACGTCCAGCAAACCCTTCGGACACGGAAGCCAGCAGGTGGCGCGCGCCTCTTCCTCTCCACCGTCAGCAAATGTTCTTCGTTTTGTATTTTTCGTCCTCATATTCTTTCCCTTCTCCTCGTTTTGTCTCCTTTTCTCACTCCTCAGCCGGTGCGCGACTTGGGCCTGTCGTGCCTGAAGCGCTCTCTGCTGGGGAGCGTGTCGGACGGCGGCTGGCTGACGCTGTGGGATGCCAACACGCAGAAGGAGCTCCACGTCTTCCGGACCGCCCACAAAGCGCCCGGCTCGGCCGTGGCCTTCTCGCCCGCCAGCGAGCTGCTGGTGGTCAGCGTTGGCCTGGACAAGAAGATCGTCTGCTACGACACGGCCAGCAAGATGTGAGCGAGCCTCGCGTGTGAGCACGAGTGCTCGTATCGCACGAGTGCTCGAGTGTTAGCATTTAGCACGTTGTGTGTGTGTGTGTGTGTGTGTGTGCGCATTTTATCAGCGTTGTGCGTTCGATCCGCGCCGAGAGCCCACTGACGTCGGTGGCCTTCACTCCGGATGGCTCGGGCGTGCTGGTGGGTTCCACCCAGGGCGACATCTTGCGCTACGACTTGAGGAACAGCAGCGCCCCCACCTGGGTGACGCCGGCGCACGCCACCTCCGTCACCTGTCTGCGCTTCCAATGCGCCACCGCCAGACACAAGGTGGCGCCGCTCGCTCACGCACTCCCGACTCCCCAGCTACTAAATAGAATATGTTTACATCGTGGACTATTTAGTTAGGACTGAAAGGATGAATTGAATACTCCCAAATGCTACCACGCGAACTTCATGTCGTTGACTCTTGGGCTAAATGAATCGATACTTCCAGCAGCAGTGATGGGTGACCACAGCTTTTGTGTTCCTGGACAGTCGGGCAAAATGTCTTCGTCCAGGGCGTCTGGCACCAAGAGCTCCACCTCTAAACTGTGCAGCGGACAGCTGAGCCCCGCCCTTAACTCCTCCCCTCACACAAATGCAGGTACATTCTTGTCACGTGTGTCTTCTGGAGGCAAAGCGCTCCTTCCAGCTCGCCTTGTTTTCTGCAGGTGGATTCGGAGCGCAGGTGGCCAGTCGAGATGCGGGCGGGCAGCAAGGGGCGGAGCAATTTGCCGTCGCGGAGAAGTTCAGCAGCGTCGGACGAAACAGCCTCGACATGTTTTCGCCACTCCGACAAGGTGACAACACGCAGCCCCCCCCCCTCCCCCCTCCCCGTCCGTCAGGCCTCACGTGTGACACATGCAAACGTAACACAGATGCGGGGGGTCCGCCGACGAGCGCCGGCGAAACGTTCGGAGCGGCTCAAGGTGCGTGGCGGCGTCTTGACGCTCATCGCCTGATAGCGCAGAAGCTAACCATGTTGTCCGTTCCAAAGCAACCGCGTTGAGCAAGGAGGCGGGGCTTCCTCAGATCTGTGGCCGCGGCAGCCTGGAGATGTTCTCGCCACTCAGAGAAGGTCAGACCGCCGACGTCGCCCCGAGGAAGCCGTCGGCGGGACGACTCTTACGTCCAACCTCCGCCTACCAGACGCCCACCATCGACGAGGAGGAGTCGGCCCAAGTCGGTGACGCTGACGTGGTCGTGAGCTGGACCACACAGCTTTTCAAATCGTGAACCGGAAGTTGTGAACATGGTGATGTTCAACAGGTGGAGATGAGCGACTCCTCCCCCAGGCTGGAGGGGGAGGGTCAGACTCTGACCAGCTCATCCCGGCCCGCCAATTGTAGCCACCTGGCTCCGCCCTTCACTCCAGAGCTTCGAGTGAGAGCCAGCGGCGTTCAAGCTCAGCTCGACTACGACTCACCTGCCGCAGGTACGGCACCTCATCGGATGGATGGATGGATGGCGGTGGGCGGGGCTTGTCATCGGGCACCCACTCTTCTGTCGCGTTCAGACGCGGCGGCGCCGGCCGCGACTGAGGCGGCCGGTGGTGCGCCGGCTCCCTTCAACGGTGTCCTCATGAACGCCATCACCAGCATCATCCACCAATCGCTGGACGAGCTCAGGTCAGCCAGATATCTTGGCTTCCCGCCTCTCTGCGCGCGTCACATCCCGCGACTCGCCGCGTCTGTGCGCGTGGGCGTCACCTGACTTGCCGTGCGTGTCCGCAGAGACGCGTGCCACCGGGACATTATCAACCTTCAGGTGGAGATGATTCGCCAGTTTTGTATCCAGCAGGTGAGCAAGCGCCGCGCCGCCCCGTCATTGAGGACGATGACGCCGGCGGGCTGAGTCACATGCTCTGTGCATGTCTCGCAGAACGAGTTCCAGGCGCTGATGTCGGCGCAGCACTCGGCCAACGAGGCGCTGCTGCAGGAGAACCAGCGGCTCAAGGAGGAAAACCTTCGCCTCAAGACCAACTACTGAATACACAATTTACATTGATGCTCATTAAAAGTTGCCATGTGATCAGCGCGTCGAGTGGAGCTCGCACAAGCAACGCAGGAAGGGCAAAAAAAAAGTTGCCACTTGATTCCGAGATTAGCAGCAACAACAAAAAATTGCAGAGGTCGCAAAGAGGCTTTCCAATAAAAAAAAAAAAGGATGGGAAATCATTGGACTCGCATCACAAGCAAGATGAATACATGTCTCTTAATGCTATTGCTAATTTTTAAAATTCAACATAATTTAGAGATAGTTTATGTATAAGTCTGATTATTTTATTGCCCCCAAAAAAAAAGATGGCATCTTTAACTCAGCGACTACATACCTGCGGCAGCCTCGTTTGAAAAAAATATGCTCACACTGCCCAGTGATCAGGCAAAATGTTCATCGGACCACGATAAATTAGTCAGAAGTCATTTGAAAGACTTCATAACAAGTCAAATGGCCCAATTTTTGGACTTTGGTTGGTGGCTTGAAAGGAGGCGGGGTCTATTTAATGTCAATAAAAGTTGAGTCTTTATTAAGAAAGATGAGAATAAGGCATGCAATGTACAAGAGGTCAGAGGTCGGCCAGGTCGACTCTGCATATGGGGCAGGTGGTGTTTTCCTGACAACGACAAGCAACAACAGCAATGTCACCGATCACAATCATGAATACCGATAATTCATTGGAACGATGACTGGTTGGATTCCCCCCCCCCCCCCCCTGCTTGTAGAAAAACACGACAATGACATTCCATTTTTTTTTTTCTCCGCTTCTTGGATTGACATGATTTAAAGTGTATCTTGGGCAGCCCAGTCTTGCACATTTCGTTTTCCTTCTTACCAACACAGGTACACTTGAAACAAACGTTATTTTTCCCGCATCAGAGAAATAAATCCGTTTTTTGCCCTCTGGAGGAAATTGGGCAAACGTCACCAAAGTCCAACCACGACCGATTGCAAAAGGTATCGGGTGGCCTCTCCAGAAATGGCCAAATAGTTGTTGATTGATTTATTGTGGCGACATTGCGCAACAAGGCTGAAGCACCTCGCGAAAAATAAAGACAAAAATAAATAAAGGATAAAAACTCACCCGCAACCAGCGGTCGATACAGGCCACGTGGTAGTCGTGGAAACACGGCAACATCCTCAGTTGATCGCCGTCGTCATAGTCGCCGAAGCAGATCTGACATCTGGCGGGGCAAAGCGCATGTGAGTGCGGCGCAGACGGCCGGATGGAGGCGAAGGCCGCGGCACTCACCGCGCGTTGCCAGCGCCCGGCCGGAAGCGCTTGACGGGGAAGCGCAGGACGTGGGTGCGTGGCAGCTTCTTGGACACGACGGCCCCCTGCTGTTCCTCCAGCGCCAGGAGCGCCTGCGGGCGACGCGCACACTCGACGTGAACGCAGCCGGGGGGGGAAATCTGCCACGCCGACATTGTCCCAAAGTACTCACCTCGTAGTCGTCGTCGGACAAGTCATCCGCGGTCCTCCGCTGGCGTCTTCGGTGGCGACCTATCCCTCGCGGCGGCGAGCGGTCGGCGTGAGCGTGGTGGAGCGCGTCGCGCTGCAGAGACGGTTACAGGAAAGAGGCCCCGGTTACAGCCGGTTTCGGTCCATTTGATCGATTATCCCGGTAGACTGTCAATGAGTGTGCCTTGACAGCTGGGGAAATGATGACATTTCACATTCATGGCCCAAAAATGATTCAATGCAACTTGGTTTCTTTTATTATCGTCAATGTTTTATGTTCTGTTGTAATTTTATGTTGCATGTTCTGTTAAGCTCTTTGTTACAGTTACAGCTGTTGCTATCGACTGGTAAATAAAGATGGATTGTATCTATCTATCTATGCTAGCGCCTTATAGAGACAACCGTGCCAGCTGCATTTTTTACTCGGTAACGTCGCCAATGGCCGTGGTGACCGCACGATAACCAAAGATGAGCTTGTCCTGGTCTGCGGAAGGACGGCATCGCGTCACGGCGCCATCTCGTGGCCAAGCGGCGCAAGTCCTCATTTGACGGTGTTTCACGTCACCAGAAAGGAAGAATTTATCAGCCTTTAACAGTGGCGTTCTATCGGAGAGCCCAAAGACAAACAGACTTTTTGGGGACAAGAAAGCCTTCGTCATCCTTCTATGCGTCTTCTTTCAATGTCGTCAGGGAACATTTCGGACGCCGACGCAAAGAATTCATTTCCACGGGGAAAATAGATTTCATGTACGAGTCAGCCGACTTGCAAATCAACCGGGAATTCAAGGTCGAAAAAAAGGACAGCGATGTCATCATCGTCGTCACGGCGACGTTCGCCGGCTGAGGCGTCAACCTTGTCGACTACTCGGCTATGCCGCCGCGAAAATGATGATGTCACCACAACAGCGCTTACCCTGCGATGATGAAGGTGATGTGGCTCCGCCTCCTCTTGGTCAAAGTGAGCCTGTAAACAGGAAGTGGTTAGCGAGCTGGTGGTGACATCTGTTGTAAAGTGTCCTTGGGTGTCTTGAAAGGCACTTATAAATAAAATGTATTATTATTATCATTATTATTATTATTATCTCAAGGTCCTGTAAGAAATGGCCACGCCCACCTGCAGGCTTCGCGCAAACGCTTCGTCTTCCTCCATCTGCACCGCGCGAACCGACAAGTCGCCGTCATCATCGTCGATGACTACTTCCTGCACTGCTGCTGCTGCGCGAGCGCACACACACACACACACACACACACACACACACACACACGCACGCACACACACACACACATCCTGTAGCCACCTTGATCATCAGTCAACTTTGACCTTTTCTTACTGGCTTGCAAAACAAAATCCTATCCTCTGCTATTCACTGAAAATTCACCTATTCGCTACATTTGTCCTCAGGGCATCTTGTCACATGTTGGTATCAAGGAAAGGATTGTTTGGTTAATAGGGCCGCCCCCGATCAACAAAACGATTGATACTTAGAAGTATTGGCTAGTTGTGGCCCGAATGAATAATTTTGGGGAGGACAGAACACGTTGCAAATAAAGATTCAGGTAATGAATAGTCGCCATGGGGATGGCTCTCCTTTACCTGTTGAGGCAGCGCGCTGCTCGCCGCTCAGCCACCTCCTCTCCTCCGCCGTCAGGAAGGACAACGAGTTGGAAGGCGAAGCGACCGACGGCTTCGCCACAACCTCCGAGGTCATCGTCACGGGGGAGGATAAGGATGACGACGAGGATGACGAATATGAGGAGAAGGAGGAGGACGAAGCAGGGGAGGCATCCAGCCAGCCGCGGACGGGAGACAGGCCCGTGGCAGACACGTCCGTCGGGCCGCGTTCCTCCCGTGCCGTCGCTAGCTTCCTGCGCTTAGGCGGCCCGGACGCACTGGCGGAGGCGTGGGAAAGTTTCGCTCGAGCCGCTGAACGTGTCATCACCTGTGGACGCGCACAACAGATGTCGAGGAGCAAGGGGATTCCGTTGAGACCACCGTGTTCAATTAAATGTCACCATAACGAACAGGTGGAGCAAAAATAAAGTTTTGGACTCACCGGGCTGGACGGGTGCTCCGCAATACGTGTCCATCGCCTGACCTTGGCGAGCTGCGGGCTGACGCAAAACAACATTCAAACAAAAGGAAACAACAATACAATACAATACATGCTGATTTATATAGCGCTTTTACAACAGCGGCAGCTGCAACAAAGCGCTTAACAAAACAGTTAACATAAAGTAAAATAATGAACACAACACACAACATAAAACACGAACAGTCGTGCAGTCCTAACCACTTTTCCCATAAGTAAAGCTCCCCCGTTTTCCCAAAAAGAATAGTGTCACTTCAAGTGACTCACTTGTGTATTTTGCAGTTTGCTTATCATGATCATACAAATGTTTAGTCTCATTATGACTTATACAAGGGCACGCTCTCTCATGTCCAGAACTCCGTCGTAAACAGGGATGGCGCTACACAGAGGTTAAGCCCCTCCATCGTTTAATTTGATATTCTAAAACACATGTGTAAATTATTTTCTCAGCCATCTGAAGTATCACCAAGCCCCCTTTTAGCCCCGAGAGAGAAAAAACTCCTGGAGCTGTCCTTGGTCGTAAAGCGATTGTTAAGCGAGGACATCTGTGTCATGTCCGGTTCGGTTGGATCACGGCGGTTCCTACCTGGGAGTCTCTGGGACGACGAGCGACAATTCGTCCACGAGGAAAGCTCGGTCCAGTTGGTCGTCTTCAGCACCGCTCCAGTCGGCCGTGAGGGAAGACTCCATTCTCAACATTCCCCATCCACTAAAAACGCAAACGGCAACAACACTCGGTGACATTGTCACGTTTACACATAAACATTTCCTCAAGTGTGACGACGTTGTTATACCCCAAAACGATTCATTCATTCAATAAACACTAACGGCTAGCATCGTTAGCATCGCGAGGAGACAAAAATAGTCCATTGTAATGGACGGTCCAAATCAACATCAAAGGTTCGAAGAAATAGGATATGCAATTTTTTTACACGGATCAAAATAATGAATTCAGCAAATTAATGATTTTCTTATTTGTGTGTAACGGAAAAAAACAGTTTACCGCAGTTTCAGGCAGGAAGTGGATGACGACTTCCGGTACCCACAACCCAACGACCAAAACGTTAAAATATTTTAAAAGGTGTCCTCCTCATACCCGCCGGTTGTCCTTTCGTAGACTAAACACAAACGAATAATTTATGGTTAATAATAAACACCAGAAGATCCCCAAATCAACGCGTTAGTGTTTGAACATGTGGAACACTAAAATGTGCTCGTTGGTGAATGAACACACGGGGAGAAATACACGTTCCTTTTGCGTAGGCGCCAACATTCAAAACTCGAAAGATGACTACGTAACTAATATTTGTATAATATCAACCATCTAATTATTTATAATACCGGTTTTCCTAAACCAGGGTAGCAGGAGCCGATCCCAGCTGACTTCGGGCTGAAGGCGGACTACACCAGGAACTGGTCGCGAGTCAGTCAAGTCAAGTCAAGTCAAGTCAACTGTATTTATAGAGCACTTTCAAACAGCCATCGCCGCATACAAAGTGCTGTACATGGAGCAATTTAACATATACAATAAACAGTAAAACAAATCGGTAATAAAGACAGTAGAAAGCACCAAACAGTAAAACCAAGAACAAATTTAAGTCATGCTGAGTCGAAAGCCAGAGAATACAAGTGAGTTTTGAGGAGGGTTTTGAAGATGGGCAGTGAGGAAGCTTGACGAATGTTCGGTGGGAGGTCATTCCAGAGAGAGGGACCAGCAACAGAAAAGGCTCGATCCCCTCTCAGCCTCAGTTTAGTTCTTGGTACTTCTAATAATGTCTGGTCGGCAGACCTGAGGCGCCGGGCAGGTGCGTAGGGGCGGATGAGCTCAGAGAGGTAAGGTGGCGTGAGATTATTTAGAGATTTGAAAACAAATAAGAGGATCTTGAAAATAACTCTAAAATGTATGGGGAGCCAGTGAAGGGATGCCAGAGTAGGAGTTATGTGCTCCCTCTTACGAGTACCAGTCAAGAGGCGAGCAGCGGCATTCTGGACCAGCTGAAGCCGCTTAATGGAGGACTGGCTGACTCCAAAGTAAAGGGCATTGCAGTAATCGAGCCGGGATGTGACAAAGGCGTGAATTACTGTCTCAAAGTGTTCATCAGAGAGGAGAGATTTTATTTTGGCCAGCTGTCTAGGGTGAAAGAAGCTGTTTAGTCGCAGGGTTAAAGACAACCATTCCCACCCACATCCAGTGGATGGGAAACGCTCTCAAGCGACCGCACACAGGTCAGGCGAGTGTATCACTACACCATCAGCGGCGGCACTGTGTAGTATTTCATCTAAAAATGTGAATTATTCCACTTCAACTGAATAAATAGAGAACAGTGCGGTCTTTACCATGTACGCCACAGTTCCGAGGTTTTAGTTCCAGCCTCGGCTTCTGACTTCGTGTGATGTTCTTCATGTGTTTGTGTGGGGTTTTCCACATTCCCAAAGTTGAAGATTGAATCATCCAAAAGTTTAAATGCCTGCATGTGCCATAACATTTTTTTGTGACTTGTCAGTTTTGTTCAAGAGTTATCAATGATGTTTTGCAGTAAAAATGCACCCCCCCAAAATAGGTTGGATTTTAATTGTTTTTATTTCCCCAAACAGAATTAAACCTTCGTTCGCATTGTGCCCGAACACTGGGAACAAAACAGTGCCCCCAACAGGTGGCTCGAGCGGACAGAAAACCTCCCCGAAGTGCTTCACGTTATCTTTTACAACACTGAACAGAAGATGAACACGCATGCCCGAGAAGAAGAAAAGATGACGTCGGTAAGGTCAGCAAGATGAACTGAGAGGAGTCTAGAAGAGCATGCTCTGCAGGGACTTGCGCACGGACGCCATTTCCTGTTGTTGCTGCCAAAGGACAAAGCGCGAGATGATTTCATGTCAGCGTGTGAACTCGACTCGACTCACAGTGTCCATGAGGATCTTCTTCTGCATGGTGGCCATCTCCTTCCTCAGCTCCTGCTGCGCCCGATGAAGGATGTCCTCTTGGCTCTTCTCCATCTCCTCCATGTTCTGCGCACACCAAATGCCACAAGAAGACTCCCCTTAACCATTTGAGTCCAACTCACTTCCTTGTTTTGAACTATTTTCCTGCGAACTGCAGGAAAACATTCAACAAAAATCTTGAAATTGCCAGGCTTCCTCTGTCTGTGACCTAAACATGTCCACAAATAAGCTGAAAAGGGAAGTCAAACCCAACAAGGCCACCTGAGGTTAAAAAAAAAGACATGCTTGTTGCAGGAAGACGTGTGTGTGTCCAACTTCCCAAATTCCAAAATAAGAGAGCGAAATCCAAACAGGAAAAGTGATTGTTGTTGTTTTTGACCTTGACAAAGTGCTTGAAGAGCTCTTGCAAGGTCTCCACTTTCTGCTTCTGAAGAACTTTGCTCTGCTGGATCACCTTCTGCTGCTGGCGCATCAGATTCTGAACGTGCGCGCACACACAAACACACACACCCACACACAGTGTCACATGGGACGGAAAGCTGCATGATATGTATTGTCTATAGCAGCACCCATTTTCATCCAGTTTTTCCCCTTCACCGCTAGAAAAAGCAAATTACATTCAAAGCAATTTTTTTCCCCCTCCAGTATTGACTTGCATCAACTCACTAAAATAAATAATATGAACCAATTTCCTTTATAATGTGAAAATACTTTTTCCTGGAAAAAAAAGTCACCTATGTGAAATCATATTTGGAAACACAATCCTTCATAAATGACCCCCCCCCCCCGCAGACCCCAATACAGGATTTGGAATTAACTAATGTTGATGAATCGCATTTTAATCCTTTTGCATTTTAATCCTTTTGCCGAAAATAGGCAAACGAAGCGTCTCGTGGCCGATTTTGAGGGATGGACTCGTCGCCCGGTCAGTGACACAGAACGAGATTTGTCTGGTCGTCTCGACAGCGCGACCGTTGTGAACGACAAACAAGTCGTGTAGCCTGACAAAGACCGTTAGAGCTTACTTAAAAGGCTTCAAGCCTCATGTGACAAAGCGGCAAGTGCAATTCTTTTTCATTGGTTTAGCTGCTTGAGCAAATTTTCGTGTTTGGAGTCGGCTGCGTGCTGCCTAGAACACGCACAAAGTGAGTGAGTTTGTTTCCCTTATTTGTTTCTCCCTCAAACACTATATCGATGGCATTTTCTATTGATATCGATGTTGTGTCTATCGTGATAGATTTTGTTTTCTAATTTGTTTACTTCCATATCCCCTGAGGGGCCTTCATACTTTCATGTACAGATGTTGCAAAAGAAGAGTATTTAAAAAAAACAAAACAGGCTTGGCAAATAGCTAACTGATCAAATGTATAAATTGCCCAGCGTGAGTTGTGTTTCACGTGTGTGTGCGCGCACATTGAGCTTCTCCTCCTGCTCCTCCACTTGCTGAACCTCAAGCTGCCACTGCTGTAGAACTGACGACAACTGCTGAGAACATTCCTGAGTCATCTTCTGCCTGCGCAGATGCACACCAGCAAGACATAAGGGCCTAAGCAGGGCACGAGTTGCATGTCGCGGAAGGCATGACATCATTCGCACGCAAGCAGGCAGGCAGGCAGGCAGGTCATCATACCTTTGCTTGTGGTAGTCGTTCCACAGTTGCTCCATTTTCTGCTGACCACCATTCATGTAAGTCTTGGTCAGACTTTCCAGACGCTTGCGCTTGGTGAGCATCACCTTGTTGATGTCAGCTGTGCGCACGCACGCACACACACACAGATGATTTAACAAACCTTGTTGGGCTGTGCAATATAAAAACATATATTGTAGATGAAATATAAAACTATTGCAGCATATAATTTGTTTTCTGTTGAAAACCACAATGTACGAAGGCCATTCAATATATGCTCTAAAAGTGTTTGTAATATTGATAGGTTACTTTTTATTTATTTTGCTTCTCCATGTAATCTCAAAGCATTGCAACGCGTTTCTTCCATCGGTGTACATGTTTAGAATGAATGAATGGAACATTGCAAACATTGAATGGATATGGGTAGGTACCCTTGCAAGATTTTAATTGAAGTTTTAATAAACTTATTTGGTTGTTGTAAATTCTTGTATATTTCTTTAGTATTATGTTATTATTCATACACCTTTTGTATTAACGTTTGTCATTCAAAAAGTCAGTAAACAAATTGAAAGGTAATGTTTTACTTATTTAATGATAGTGTTGTTCTTACCTCCAAAGCGCTCCAACATGTTGTGAACTTCACTCCTACGCAAACAATTTGGTTCATTATCTTGTAATTCAGAGTCATGAAAAAAAGACTTCCCCAAATAATCCCAAATTACACGGGGCCCCCAATTTATTGAATTTGCTAACTACCCAGCAGCGACTGTACTGTCTTCATCTTTCAAGTTGCGAAGTGGTCTTTTCTTCAACGGAGCTATGTCTTTAATGGGAGTTTTCTCCTCCGATGCTATTCGGAAGAAGGGGGCAAAAAACAAAAAATCGTGAGCAAGAGCTAAAGTTAAGCGCACATTTAATTTACCTTCTCCAGGGTCGTCTTCTGAGCCGTAGTCGAGCGCTTTCTTCTTGGCGACTGGTGAAAAGTCAAAGACTTTACTCAAAGCTTCTTCAGAGGGTTTCTTCTTCTTCATTCGTTTGCCAGCCGACATTTTCGCGGCCTTTGCTGAACTCGGCGGCTAACGTTAGCGGCGGCTAATGCTATCTTAGCGCGCGGGGGCTAATGGCCGGGAGAAAGGTGAAAGGAAATTGCGATAAGTGACCCTTTCTTGGATCTCCCTTGTCCCAAAGCGACGTTTAATCTAAAAGTTTGATGAATAAATAAATAAATATAGACTTTGGTGTGAACAAGCCAAATTTAGCCAGGCCCAGCCTGCTCCCGCCAGAAGCTTTGAATGCCGCCTTTTTTGTTGATTCACCCGGAAACGACGAAGTAAAAGCTTTTAGAAGAAGAAAAAAGCAATAGTTAACGAGTATGGTAGGAGAGGCCGAATCTCAGAATCTTAATACTGTAATACCTTGAAACTAAAGTGGCAAAAATAATTCTTAGAGAACCCATTATCAATTTGGAAAATGTATTCCAAATTTTGTTCACTCTAAACTTTGATATACACTATACATTTCATTTTGTTTTGTAATTACAATACAGTACTGTATTCCAAAACTCCCTTTTAATCTTGTTAATTTTCACAAACAGAGCACAAACTGGTTAATTAACTCATCTCTAAACATAATTTCCCGCCATAGCTATTATGTAACGTCAAAGATATTAGAGGTAAATGCTTGTTAAATCAGTTTTTAAACCTTTGTAAAAACTACTACTGGAAAATGGACTTCATGTTAGCATCAATTTGTGTGTGTGTGTGCGCGTGTCACTGGAATAATAATATCATAGAACCATACACCACATAATTCATTGAGCAGATAAAAGATTAAGGTTGCAGAAATGTTGAATCAATTTTAATATGCATAATTGGTTTAAGACTGTAAAAAAATAATCAACTTAACAAATAAATCAGAAGAAAAATGTCTTCCTGAAGGGAGATGCCACCCCCCCCCCCCACCCCCCGAAAAGGTGTTTTCGATTGACCCGAGTTGACTCGTTTGCATGCCGCGTCGTCACGGAGGCACAAAATGGCCGCTCAGATGTCAAACTTTTCTTCACAAACAAAATGTCCGTTCTCCTCGTAGTCATCGCGGGTGACCACCATCTCCTCGTAGTCTGGATCGTCCGCCAGCAGCTTCCCTCCCTCCCACGCATACGTGATGGGACTGTTGCAAAAGAAGAGCAACACATGCGTGTCACGACACACACAGCGTTAGGGCGGGGCAATAACCTCCTTTGGTAAAATCTCAAATTGCATTAATTCAAATCCTATTTCCAATTTTGATCACATTTTCTCCCTTTCTGATGAAATGGGCATTTCTTTCTGTTCGCTTTTACTGCCTCCTATGATTTGCCGTATTCCTCATGACACCAAACAAGCAGCGTTAACTTGCCTCACCTTCCGTAGAAATAATCAAATTACCATAAATGTTTCTATACAGATAATGTGAACTTGAATTAAATGTGTCTGGGGCCACCAAGAGGTGCGACTCACTTGTTGGGCAACGTGACCTTGACGGGAATGTGAGCGGGAACCAGAGAGCGAAGTTCAGCCTCCAGGCGCTCTCGGAAACCCGGAAACAAAACGTTGCCTCCGGTCAGGATGATGTTGCCGTACATGTGAGGCTGCATATCTGGGCACGCGCGCGCACACACACACACACACACACACACACGCTCTTTAAGCCAAGCCACACACTAAGAGACTACTAGCATGTTTGAGTTGGGCTTGGAATGCGAAAGAGCCCCATTTCCAGGATGTACTCCACAAAACGCAGCGATTGCATTCCGAGGGATTGTGCGATTATCGTCGGGGGCTGATGATCAGCACCGAAATTGAACGAGACCTTCAGACAGGGACTGGACAGAGTCCACGATGGCCTCGGGAATGCCCATCTCCTGGATGCCGATGTCGGAAGGGTGGAAGAGCATCTCGGGAACGGCGAAGCGCTCGTTGGCCAGCCTGAGGATCTGCTCGCCCGTCTTGTACTTGCCGCTCAGCACCACCTGGTCCGCCGGCTGGCGGACAAGGCAAAACGAGAGAATGACGGCCGGCGCCGATAGCGGGGGCCAGGTTGGGCAAGAGCGCGCGCTCGCCCACCTTGCAGAAGCCCTTTTTGATGGCGCTGAAATCGGGAAGAACGTAGTCCCTCATCACCGTGTTGTCGTGTCCCTTCAGCCTTGGAAGCAGCGGTTCGCATTCACCACCGCGTCCGACTTTCTCGTAAGGTCAAGCAAACGTGAAGCGGACGCCGGTCAAGGTCTTACTGTGCGATGGCCATGTCCTTGTAGAAGTCCTGGGACACGAAGCACACGTCCTCCTTCACCTGGTTGATCACGTGGGTCTCGTCCATCACGTGCAGCTGCCTGCAAACATGCACGCACACTTGGCTCAACTCGTGACGACAAACTCCACTCGGTCTACTTCGTCTGGACGAGGCGGCCTTTACCGATAGGAGATGATTTCTTTCAGGTGGTTGGTCAGCAGCTTCCCTCCTACGTTGATCCTAAAAGGAGGAGGACGACGGTCATCATCACCGTCACCTGCCCCCAGCCCCCGCCGCCCCCCCATAATGATCCAGCCAGACTGAGGTGAGAACGAGCTTGATCCCTACGGACACGGAGACGATATCATGGATGGCGGAGCCGTCGTTGCCGTGCGCTCACCTGCGGATGGCGTCCTTCATTCTGCTGCCGCGACAGTAGGGGGCGATATGTGTGAAGGAGAAGCCGCTGTCCACCAGGAGGCAGCACAGCTGGTAAGGTTCCGAGCGGAAGTATCCTCGAGCACTGAGAGAACCCGCTGACCAACAAAGAGCGCACGCACGCCGCCGTCAGCATCCGGCTGGCGCGCGGCAGCCGCGTTCCACACTCACCGTTGATCCTGAGAGCCGACTGGAAGCGGTACTCCTCGAACAGGATCTCGTTCATGGACTCCTGGATGGAGGTGAAGTTGAAGTAAGGCTCGCTGATGACGATGCTGGTGTCCGCAAAGTCCACCTGGAGACAGCGTCCAACATGACGTGCGGCACGGAAAGAGGTGCGTGACGAAGACGAACGCGAGAAAGATGGGCGACCTTGAACATTTCTTTGCCAAACAAATGATCCCAAACTTTCCTCTGGACGTCCCAGTTGACCAGGTAGCCCTGAGGATGAAATAAGGCGAATCATTTTTTTTTTCTCTTCCAACATATGGCCACAAATTGATGTATATTGCTGTAAACATTTTCAAACGCGGCCCCTTTCTGACAAGTTGCCACTTGACTTTGTGTGCTGTGATGAGGAGTCGCTTCAGGTTGTCAAGATTTGCAAATTGGCGTCAATTGAAAATGATTTCTCAATCGTGAATAGAAAGATCCACGTCGCGTATGTGGAAGTGAAGCCCGCCAAAAAAGATTCACAATGGGGTTGAAATTGGACTTATTTGTGTTCAGGAATTTCAGATTTCTAAAAAGATTTACAACTAAATGTTCAAAAGGTGAACCTTCTGGTAGGGCAGGATGTAGAAGAGCGCCGATGGGTCTTTGATCTCATCCAGCTGGTTGGCGGTGAACGTTTTCATCCGGGAGGTCTTGGAGCGAAACTGGCAGTTGGGAATGACACTGGAAAACACGTACACAAAAGCTCACCAGTGGTTGCTTAGGCCACTCTGGCAAAATCCCTTTGCAGGGATGGCAAACGCATTCCCGACATCACGCTCACCACAGACAACCATATTTTGGGGGGTTTGCCCCCCCTGGGCCACCGATGATGCCAATTGAAGTCAAAAGGAAAACATTGATCATTCCTTACAGTCTAGTTAAGCAATTTAAGGAGTGTTTCCTCATTTTCGGCTCTTATTTTATTGTTTTGTTCAGGCAGGTTTGGGTGCGAAATGAAAGCATACGACAATGTGTGCGATGGACTGCAGATGCACGTTAAGTGAATGTTTGAAAGTGTTTCTGAACGTCTTTGGTCGGACGCTGACTGCAGAAGGAAAAATATTGCTGAGCTAAAGTGACGTGCTAACGGAAGCTAACCCAAAACAGCTCACCTGACTTGGTCAGAGCTATATCCAATTTTTGCCGTGTAGGCCCCGTTGTCCAACACTAGAGTGGCCATTTGGAACGCAAAGTAACGCCTTAAGGGGCCATTTCATCAAGCCAGCTTTGCTCCCGAATTAGAGCGTCGCAACACAAAAGTTCCAGCGTTTATTCATATCTCGTTCGGGTCATTTCCGTTTGTTGCGATTCTCGACGCTAACTGGCCGATGCGACAGCCAATCAGGAGCGCCAAATAAAGTCCCCACCAAAGTCGTCCGGCCGGAAACATATACAAACGTCCATAGCTTGAATCGCGGCATGTTGATTGCACCGCAAACAAACAAACAACCAAAAACAAACAAACAAATACATAAATATCATGAATCGTGAGAGTAAAATCATCTCACAATCGAGTTCAATTTCCAAAAAGTCAATTATGAAATGGTAACAGGCAACAGTTAAATAAACTGTTTTATTTTTTGTCTGAAAAAGTCAATAATATTCATGAGGCACAATGTGAAGCCCTGCCTCACTTAGAAGTCAAATATATACAAAGCGTCCGTCCATCTTCCTGCTGTCGATCATCCTCAAAAGTGTTCATGTGCGACACCGTTTCACAAAAACATGTCGGTGGATTATGATGGCATCATTGTGAATGTAGACAGTCGACGACATGTCGAGAAGAACGTAGAGCGAGCGCTCCCCCGGTCACGCAAACCTAGTCAAAGTCGTCCAAGAAGCATCCCCGCTCGACACCTACATGATGCCGCCGATGTGTCTCGAGTGCGAGTCTGTGGCGAGCATGAGGGCCCTCTGGTCCATAAGGTCCCTCTCCCTTTCCAGCGCCGCCCTGTCCTGCTCCAGCGAGGCGCGTTCCCTCTCCAGCGCCGCCCGTTCCCGCTCCAGCCATTCCCGCTCCGCCCGCACCGCCGCCCACTCACGCTCCAGCGCCGCCTGGTCCCCGCCGCCGCCCCCCACCGGCGACCCGGGGGCAGGCTGGCCGTCCCGGTGGACGTGGCCCGGAAGGGGGGCGCCGCCGCACACCAGGCGACCCTCCATGGCGTCATTCATCAGATGGAACCATGGCCAGGAGGCGGCGCTCTCTGTCACGTTCTCCATCCCTGCGGGGGGGTACTTCAGGTCCTGGGGGGGGGGGGGGTTGAAAGACAACGCAATGTCATCAGCACATCATTAGGAGGTGGCGTTGAAATCATGAGCAATACCTTGAACCTGCGTTTGAGATTGTCCCACTTTTTGGCCACCTGGGAGGTGGACACCTTTCCCTGGAGGTCCAGCTGCTGGATGATGGACCTAACGGACAAACACAAACGAGATCGCGAAGGGGGGTCACAACGGTCCGCACGGCCGGCGTGGCCCAGCGACGACCTTCTTACTTCCAAGCAGCCTTGGCGGCGTTTCTCCTGCCGGTGAACAGAACCTCGTTGGCAGCTCTCAGGGTGATCAGGCGCCGAGTGTCCTGGTCGCTCACTGCGTCAAAAACAAATTGGGGAATTGGCCAACAGCCTTTGAGAAATACGCAGCGCAACTAACTGCCTTTGTTTTTAGGTTAGTCTGACAGTCAGCTGGAGGCTGTCCCAGCCGTCTTCGGGCAGTCGGCGGGGCACACGCTGAACCAATCGCAGGGCGCACGCAGACGATCCACAGCGCTCACAATCACACCGAGAGACCATTTCGAGCGTTCCATTAACCTGCCGTGCGCGTTTTTTTGGGAATGTGGGATGAAAGCGGAGTACCCGGAGAAAACCCACGCGGGCACGGACGGGGGAGAACATGCAAACTCCACGCGGGAAGGCCGGAGTCGGAATCGAACCCCGCACCTCTGCACTGTGAGGCCGACGCGTTAACCAGTCGTCCACCACGCCGCCCACAGTCATAAGAAGAAGAAGAATAGTAATAGTCATGAAAATATACATTTGTAGGAGAGCTCGGTAGGGGCGGCGCATTCCTCGCCGCTGGCGTCGATGTAGGTGACGTTGGCGTCCGAGAGGCAGAGGTCAGCGCCGTTTGGGTTTCGTCCGCCTGGCAGGGGGCCATCTCCGCCGTCGGCGCGGCGGCCGAGTGGGGCGAGCCCGCGACGGTATCGTCTTCCCCGCTCCACACCGGCGCCACCTGGGCCCCTTTGCCCGCCAGGCGACCCTCCAGGGCGTCGCTCATCAGCCGGAACCACGGCCAGGATGCCGCCCCGCCCTGGGGCTCTGCCCCACGAGGGGGGAATTTCAGATCCTGGAACAGGACCACATTTATTGCGACATTTTATTATTAGGGAGCGGGGCGTCAAATAGGGAGTGAAACAGAAAGTGGGGTTGGGGGGCAGGAAGCAGGCTACCGTAGGAGGTGAGGTCACCTTGAACTTGGTCTTGAGGTTGTCCCACTTCTTGGCCACCTGGTCGGGCGTGATCTTTCCCGCCAGGCCCATCTCCTTCACGATGCCCCTGCACAAAAAAAAAGCAGCGCAGGTGAGAACGGAGGGCGCTCGGGTCCGTCGCCCCGGCACGCTCGGCCCGGACCTCCAGGCGGGCTTGGCGCTGTTCCTGCGTCCCGTGAAGAGCGCCTCGTTGGCGGCTCGCAACTCCACCAGTTTCCGTATGTCGTCTTCCGTCACTGGCCGGCACACACGCCAATCAAACATGTCGGGAGATGAGAAAGGTGTCCAGGAGGGACCCGACGTGAAGGCGGCCGCGCTCTTACGTTTGTAGCTCGAGTCGGGCGCGCTGCGCTGGAGTTCCCCCAAAGCCGAAGAAGCGTTTTGGTCCCGGCCGCAGACGAGCATGTCGATCTCCGACTCGGTGAAGAACTCGGCCATCCCGGCGCGACTCCTGCGGGCTCGCTTCCTCGGCGCCGGCGTCGACATTTCGCAGTCGTCGTCCTCGGCGGCGGCGGCGACGACGGCTCCAGGGCGGGCGCGGCGCCGGCCAGCCGGCCCTCCATGGCGTCGTTCATGTGGCGGAACCACGGCCACGAGCCCGGGTTGGACTCCACGCCGGGCGGGGGGAACTTCAGCTCCTGACAGACGAGGAAAAAGGCCGTCGCCGTCGTCGTCGTCTCTGCTCTTACAGCCTTTTCACATAGTGTGCCATCTGCGTCGCGTCCGGCGGTGACGCGAAGGGTGCGTGTTCGCCACCGGCATGCCAAATGTTCGAGACGGAAGCGTCGTGACGATTAGCTTTGTGTGCTAACGAAGATGCAAAGCTTGGTCTTGGCTGAGATGCTTGACTCCTTCTTGTGACTATTTGACAAATGCAAAAAAAGGCATCGCTCGACAGACCATGTGTGGCGTCTTTATTTTTTTGTTTCTGGCATTTCAAAAGTGGCGTTGAAACTGAATCCGACTTTTTTAGAGCCAGCGACAAATCGATTCCTCAAGTTCCTTTTTCTGAACACGAATGTGTGGAAAACCGTCTCGGGACCAGCTCGTCCGTCAAATTCGGCTTTGTGACAAACACGTTCCTGTTGATGGCGGCGTGGCATCGCTTTTGATGAGAGAGCAGCGCCGCACTTGAATTTTGTGGCCCCGTTTTTGGCTTTTTTTTTTTTTTGCGCATGAGCTAACGAGTGTGTGTGCGATGACCTCACCTTGTACCTCCTCTTCAGGTTGTCCCACTTCTTGGCCAGCTGCTCGGTGCTCAGCTTGCCCTGAAGGCCCAGCTCGTGAAGCACGGCCCTGCCAACACACACCACTCGTGACATCACAAGACTGTCGGTTGAAGATAAGGAGCCAGGAGCCTGGAGCCCCCCCCCCCCATCCAATGTTTCCATTGAAATTCAAGTAATCCACTGTCAGAGCATCCGCGGCTCACTCCATCTGGCTTCCTCTTTTTTCTCTTCCAGTTTCCTCCTCAAGATGTCATTTTTAAAGCACTTTTAGCGCGGGCGCACGCACACCTGCGGTCATGTGACCGCCTCACCTCCACGCCGGCTTGGCCGAGTTCCTCCTGCCGGTAAAGATGGCCTCGTTGGAGGCGCGGACCTCGATGAGACGCTCCGTCTCCGCTTCCGACACTGCCGGCGCACAAAAAAAAAAAAAAAAGGGCCATGATGTCATCGCGCTGCGTGCGGCGACATCTTCAGAACGTACGACAAGTTGAATCAAGTGTGCGTTGATTGGTCAAGCCTGGAGTGTGGGGGGCACAAGGATGACATCATCGAAAAGCGACGCCTGTTGACTAAGTGTCTCGGACTGTCGCAAACGCAGCTAACCCAATAGCACACGCACCAAAATAACCATACATCGGATGGGACATCTTTTAATGTCTCACTACAAAATATATCGTTCGATAGCACCGCTCCATATGTGAGGTCAAATATATGTGGAAAACGAAATTTATTAAATTATTAAATTAAATTAATGCTTAATTAATTACATTAAATTAAATTATTAAATTAATGCTTAATTAATTACACTAAATTAAATTATTAAATTAAATTAATGCTTAATTAATTACATTAAATTAAATTATTAAATTAAATTAATGCTTTCTTTAATTAAAAAATAAATAAATAAATAACTTCCGAAAATTGCGGCAAACGCGATGACATCATCACGTCTCACACGCAATGACATCGCATCGAAGGGCCAATAATCGGCCGGTATGATAACTGTTCAAACTTTTGACGCATCAGGGCGTTTGTCTTCTTTTTTTTTCTTGTTTATGTTGCGCTAAGCGAAAGATTCAAGTGGAATTTTATCAAACTTTTGGGAAGCTATTTATGTGGTGAACTTTTCATTTCACTACACTTGTGGTTAGAATAAGGGAAAAATTAAAGATGTCTATTAACTACGCTACTGGTTATCACAGCAACTTTGATCGCCATCGCATCACGCGCGCCAACCTCACAGCCCACACGACGACATCATCGGTCGGGCCTACTTTTGTAGGAGCTCTCGCTCATCCTCCCCCAGCCCATGGGGAGACCCTCGGGAGGCTCGACGCCAGAGCCGTCCTCGTCGGTGCTCTCGTTGGCGACCGAGTCATCCATCTCGGTCTTGATGAGGAACTCCAGGATGTCGTCGTCATCCCGCCGCTGGCCGTTGTCGAGCGCGCTCAGCACCATGCGACTGTTGTACAGGCGGCCGCGCATGGCGTCGTCCATCAGGCGGAACCACGGCCACGACTCGGCAGCGCCCGCCGCCTGATCCCAGCCCGCCGACTGGTAGGGTTGCTTCAGGTCCTACTCGCGCGCACACACGCGCATAGGAGGAGGTCACGGCGGGCTAGCCGCTGCCTACGTGGCAGTCGTCCTCATACCTTGTATTTGGTACGCAGGTTGTCCCACTTTTTGGCGATCTGCTCGGCTGTCAGTTTCCCCTGCAGGTCCAAGCCCCTCAAGATGGTGCTGGGCAAGAAAGAGCAGCTCACGGTTCACATTTGCATGTCGTGCAACATGTTCATTCCCACGATATCGCAGTGGGAAGGTGTAGTGAGGAGAGCTCCTCACAATTCAAATAATAGGATGGGGAAAGCAACTCCTGAGTCAGGTCCCTCGGATCAGCCAGTGTCATTGTGTGTGTACCTCCAGGCTATCTTGGCGGAGTTTCTCTTTCCGTTGAAGAGAAGTTCGTTGGAGGCTCTGAACTCGATCAGCCGCCTGACGTCATCCTCGCTCACTGCAGAGGTCAAAGTTGAAAGTTGAGCGGCTCGAGGAAGTAAGGCGGGCAGGAAGGAAAGGTTGGCTCTTACTTTTGTACGAGCTCGCCGTCATGTTGGGGCTGCAGGAGTCCATCGTCGTCAAGCGGCCGCGTGATGTCGGGGGACTTCACCTAAGCGCGAAATGCGAAGTAGTCGCTCGGACGCGGCTCTGGTTCGCCCATCACCGAGCTGGTGCGTCCGGACCGCACAGCCGAACCTCCGCTTGGACCTCTTCCTTCCTTCCGACTAGCCTGCTAAGTTGCTATAGCGCGCTAACGACCGGACGTCGGAGCGGACCGCTTGGTGATTGACAACTCTCGTCTCCTGGTCAGTCGGACGTCCTTCCGGCACTCATAGCAACGGAGTGGACCCCCACCAAAGACGGGCCGAATCGAACGGACCTGTGAGCGCCGGGAGCTCCGAGGAGCGCTCGATGATCCTTCGTGGGAGGAGGCCCTTGGTCACGTGACCAAGGGAGCGCTCGATGATCCTCCGTGGGAGGAGGCCCTTGGTCACGTGACCGGCACTTTCGCGAAGCGGGCGGGGACAGACGGAGATCGCTTTCACACTTTTCCCAGCATGCTTTGCGGAGCCTTTAGGAAATCGCTGCAGTGAGCAAAGCTCGACGTTGCTTTTCGTCTGCCTTTGTGTCCGGCCCGCGAGGTTGATTGATTACAAAGCAACGTTGGATTATACATTACGGCTATATACAAAAAGCGTGGCTTCCAAACATCAAAATGACTTGTTAGGGAAAAAACACGCAAGAAATGGCCATCGGTCAGTCGGCACAGCAGACTTCTTTTCAGTCAAGGTCTATTAAAACGTGGCTCACCAGGCATTTGGGTGCGTCCCAAATTTTGTGTTGCTAGTCAAAAACACACCAAAAAACAGCTTAGTAGTGAACACCAAACAATTTGAGCAAATGTATTATTTCAAAAGTGCAGATCAAACTGCTAACTCCTCACACGACTGCACCCAAAAAGTGGCTCTCACGTTCACCTTTTTCCCCGTCCATTTTGCAAGGCATGTTCCGTTACTCACGGGAAAAAAATAACCATCTACTGCGTATTGTTTGTTCACCATCCTGGTGCCAAGGAACTACAGTACGTATCGGTATCGACCCGGTTCGGCAAATACTGAAAACACCCGAATTGGACCCGGTTCCCAAAACGGGAGATCGGAACGTCCCGAGTTTTCAAGATAGCTAATAAAATATGTGGTATTTTGGAGGACTGGAACGGACAAAATGCATTTCAATGGGGAAGATAAATTGAGATACAATCGCGGTCATGAAAACACTTCAACTCGTATCTCAAAACCTTTTCATGAGGGTCCACATACACGTGGAAGCTCAATCAACTTTGCACAAACATCAGGCTCCGCAAAAAAACTTTTAAAATTGTAATCCATAGGTTCGAGGTTCATGGAGCCATGAAAAAAAAATAGTAATAATTCTAATGTTCAAATAACTCAATGTGCCAGTATCCCAACGAGGCTGCTCACAGTTCGAGTTTTACAAACATCAGCTGTAATTTCAGTTAGTTTTCTGATAACGGTTGACAAAAATGTTGCCATTTTCGACACCGCTGTAACAGCGCACACCAGGGAGGGTTTCCAGTGCAATTTTACGAGCGTCTAGAGTTTGTCAACCAGCTTGCTAAACAAGGACACGAGTCTCTGCGTGCTCTCCAGCTGCTCGAGTCCGACGTCGATGGCCATCGAGTTCTGGCAAAACCTGGTCGGCTCCACCCCTTCCTTCCCGGGCGGCTCGCCGTCTCCGCCGGCCGCGTGGTGGTTCTCTGCCATTTCCTCGGCATTTGCGAGCAGTGACCCGGACCGGGCCGCCTCCTCCCGGGCCCGATCCAGAAGTGCCCGGTCCCGCTCGAGGAAAGCCCGGTCCCGATCCAGAAAGGCCCGGTCTCGATCCAGACACACTCGGTCCCGCTCCAGCGCCGCCCGGTCCCGCTCCAAAAGTGCCCTCTCTCGCTCCAGCGCAGCCCGCTCCCGCTCCAGCGCCGCCCGCTCCCGCTCCAGACCTTTGGAGCGTGGGCCCGGGCCCCGCCTGTCGTGTAATTGTTCATGCCCGGCGGGGCTGCCGCAGGCCGGCGCCTCTGCATCGTCGCTGTGAACGGCGTCCGCGGCGAGGCCCTCGGGCAGCAGCGTGGCATACAGCGCGACGTCGTGGGGCTGAAGCTGGCTGCCGGCGTCCGGCGGCACTTCCGTCTTACCGTCACCGCTCGCCTCCGAGACGTCCGCGCTCAACACGTTCTGCGGAGCTGGAGGAGTGCGTAGACAGTTAAAGGATCGGCAGCGTCAAGATGTTTCACCATCAAGTTTATAAGACGGTGGTTTTTTTGCATTGAAATAAGACTAAAAAAGTGGGGTCGTCTTATATTTGGGGTCTATGTGTTATACCCACTCACGACGCTAGATGGCGCCAGATATCATTGAAGCGAATGCTGAACTTGACTCCCCAGGCCAAAGCGAACCCCTTTCACAAAGAATAAAACATTTTTAAAAATAGCGGTAGCACAAAGAAGAAAAATAAAAAAATAGCGGTAAGAAAGAAAAGAGAAGAAAATAATAGAAGAGATAACAGAAAATGGAGAAACGTAGCGACAATCTGGAGAAAATTATGGTGTAAATTTCAAGATGCTTTTTCTCTCAAATATATTTTTATAATCATTTATTTCAGATGTACTGTCATTATTTTCTGTATAAAAATTAATTTGGTGTTCAAAAAGTCTTTTTTCAAACTTGAGTCTTGAAAAAGAGGGGGGTCGTCTTATAATCAGGGTGGTCTTATATTCGGGCCAGTGCAGTACTTTTTTTTTTTTTTTTGCTCGGGACAATGAAGCCGTCATACATTCATTCCCCAAAAGTATTAATCCATTTCCGAGCGACGCGTAAACAATTTAACGCCCCCGAATTCGGAAATTGAGTGAGTCTCACCCGCGACAACGACCTCGCCGCACGCCTCCGCTTCTTCGTCCGAGCCGAGCGAGGCCGCGTGCGCCGCCAAGTCGCCGAAGGTGAAGTGAGGCACGGTATTGTCATCGGCGTCGTCCAGCACCGACGGCTCCAGCGGTTTGCCGCTCGCGGCCATATGCCCGCTCGCCGCCTCGTCCATCAGCTGAAACCAGCGCCACGAGGGTCGCCCCGGCCGCTCCATCCCTGCCGGAGGGTGCTTCAGAACCTGCGCAAAGGGGCAAACCAGGCGGCGTCAGCGACACAAAGCAAAAGCATCCTTTCCGTCTGCGTCGTGGCGACCGATGGGAGAACGCGAGTGATGCTTGCGCTCCACCGACCCGGTACTTCTCCTTCAGGTTGTCCCACTTCTTCTTTAGCTGGCGCGCCGACACCATCCCCTCGAGGCCCAGCTCCTGCCGGATGGCCCTGAAGCAAATGCCGCATTAACATTTGTCAGCAAGCACGACGACAAAACGGACAGACGGACTGACCTCCAGCCCCGCATGGCTGAGTGCCTCTGTCCCGTGAAGATGGCGCTGTTGGCGGCGCGAAGCTCGATCAGCTTCCTAATGTCGCGCTCCGTCACTATTGTGGACACACGTGCATAAGGTGATCACATGAAGAGCTGCCTGCAACTCACCGTTACTTCCGTCATCCATTCATCGGTCAATGAATCGGACTGGGAAAAAAAAACTTTTGTGAAAACTAGATTAGTTCAAACTGACAGCGTAGAAAAAAATACAGGTGCAGACAGACGATGTGTACATCATAAATGCACATACGAGGAGTAAATGTTAGCAGACGCATACAAACACGCAGACAAAGACGCGCATTATATCACACATCACAAATCTACATATTTAAACATGTACAAATGATGACCACTCACACGACAGACAGGCAAATACGTACAAAACGATTACACTTGCACATAAAAAACCCACAGAAGACATGCACTACGTTAATCCACACTGGTCAATGCGAGAACCAACGCCTTCAGCAGCGCGTACAAAATCCATCTCGAGTTTCTCGCGTGTCGTCACTTGGATGGCGGAACATATGTGTCAAGAATATCAATCAAATTCTTACTTCTGTAGGAGAACGACATGCTGGAGTTGGGAGGCCGCCACCGAGCGGAAGCAGCGGGGCGTCTTCCTCGCTTGTGAATCAAGTCTGCGCCAAGCTGCGCTGCCATCTATCGGCCGAACAAGTGAACTGCGTCAATCACCACAAACAACGTGACAACATCGACCGCAAGTCGCAACACGGATTCTTTCACACTGTGACGTGCAGCGAGGTTCATGAGGCACGGGAGTCGGTCATAAAAATCTTAAATATGAACCAAAAATAAAAGATTAGCTAATATTTCAATTTCGACCATCGGAAGATTTTTTTTTGTCTTCAAAGTTTCGAATTTTGCTTCAGTTAGAAAAACATTAATATCATGCCAAGTTCATGCTGTTTTTTTTCCCCCAGAGCTCTGCCAAAAAACTTTGCATGTCTTGGCCGCATCGAGTATTCCACAAAAAAGGGTTCAAAGTACGAAGAATATATGAATAAAATTATTAAAAGTTAAGATTGTCAGTCTTTATTATAATGAGAGTTCAGAACATAAACTTCAAAACATGAAGTACATGACCCAGTCCTTTCACTCATTTCCCGGCTACTTTGCACAACGAACCAAAACAATTCAGTGTTTCACAAGCTTTCCTTGGCTCACTTAAGGAAGAACCTTGTCCAGAGGTATGAGTCAAAATTGGAATGACTGCTACGCATTACGAGTATCTTACAAACTATGGATTGAACTGTCCGTCTAATTGTAGCTGGAAAGCAAAAATGACAGTTGGACCCAAGGAGGTGTGGACACGCGCCGGAGAGCACTTCCTGCTTTCCTGTTTCAGTCGGCAAAGTCGGCCAGCACGACCTCCTTGAGGGAGGGCGAGGAGGCGGGGCGTCCGTCCTCGGCCACCGTCAGCTCTTCCTGCAGGCGGGCGACCGGCCGCCCCAGGCTGTGGCCGACCTCCACCAGGAGGTGCAACAGAGGCGCTCGGTAGCGCCGCATCCCGTAGCGCCGAACCGGGGGCAGTGCCCGTTGGGCGGTCGCCAGCGCCTCGCGGGGCCGCTCAAGGTCGCGGTGGCACACGGCCATGGCGGCCAGCGTGGGCACCGCCCATGTGCCGCTCTGCCTGGGATGAGCAAACATAACCACGACAACACTCACAACATGAAGCAGGTCCCTGCTGCAGGCCACAACTCACATCCACATGCTCACACAGAGATGGAGCGGCCCCTTAAAAAACACATTCCAGGTGTGACTTTCTGCTTGTAGGGTAATCCTACTTGATGTCTTTCCATTCTCTTTGATGATGTCACATGCAGTTTTGACCCACTGCAGTGCCATTTTTTAAATATTAAAGCATGCGACAAAAAAATGGATTCCGTCAGTGAGTCTCAAAACTAGCGAACTTGCACTCGGGGGTGCCACAAGGGCTCCCTCTAGTGCTACACGAATGAATTGCTGAATCAAAGGAACCTTACAGTGGTTCCAACTACCATTTTCATTCAGGACAGTAACTTGCATCTTTTAGAAATGTTTTCATGTTAAAAATTAAAAAAAAAAAAAAAAAAAAAAAATATATATATATATATATATATATATATATATATAAATTTATTTTATATTAGTTTTTTATTTTATTTATTTATTAATTTATTTATTTAAATATTTAATATTTATAATAATGTTCATTGGAACACTTTGGATGGCCACTTGGGCCTAGTACGCTACTGTATTTGAACGTGGGTCATGATGGTGGTGGTATTTTTTTTCTTTTCTGCTTGGTGTCAAAGGTTTGAGAAGCACTGGATTTCATCACCGAATTTCAATTCCTCAATCAAAGCGAAACTGTAGATTTGAGTCTGCAAAAAAAATGCAAACTCAGATGGGTTTCCCCATCGTGAAGTGCTATTCGGAAGGCCCACAGTCGAGCGATCTGTCAGTCGACCACGTGGAAATGGGAAAACAAAACTGCTGGACCTGAATTCGTTTTTGTCGAGAGATTTCAGATCGCTCGTATGCTTTGCAACAAGATGAGAATCAATACATGCGACTATTTTCCAAACGCACTTTCAATTTTTTGGCAGCAAAACAAAGGGACATATAACACTCCAATGGGGCTCATAATCCTTTAGTCGTTCTACGCAGAAGATAAACGGGGCCGATTGTGATAACAAGAGTGCAAATGTACTTTTATCAACAAATGAATACGGTCAGAGATCACCCTTTTTAAATCATTCACTGTCAGATATTGTGGAGCCTTTTGGCATTTGTAAGACTCACTAAATATTGTGGTCAATGGTTACATACATACCGAATCAACCAAATGAAAAATAGAGACTCTCCTTGCACCGGGAGGAGGTTGGATTCTGCCTTTTTCCTTTCTTTTTTAATGAGCAATACAAAAAAAAAAGGTAGGTTGCACAAGATTCCCAAATGCTGCTGATCTCATTTCTAAAATGGCACATCGATGCCATCTACTGGTGGCTGTGCATCAGTAAAGTTTGAAATTTACACTGGAGCAGAATCGGATGCGCCGCCACCCACACCCGTTGAAAAAAAAAAACAACAAACGGTTATGCCAGTCTCTGCTGCCATAAATTGGCCAAATTCGCATCGAAAGAATTTTCTCCATTTTTTTTTCAGCCGCGAGCGTACCTCTGCCAGGGCATAAGCTTGTCGTGGACGGCGAGGACGGAGTCGAGCTGCTCCAGGGCGCCGGCGTAGCGTCCGGCGCGCATCAAGACCCCAGCGAGGGCACGCTCCTGCTCCGTCAGGAATCGGACGAAAAGTGGCGAGTGGCCGCAAACGACGAAAGCGCGGCTCAGGTAGTCCTGCAGCGCTCGGCCCCACCCGCAGAGGCGCGGGCCTGGTAGCTCCACCCCCTCCAGCTCCTCCCCAAACTCTGCCTTCAGCCGACGGTGAAAGCGGGAAAAGTGGGCGTAGCTCCGCCGCACCGTCACATGATGAGGGCTGAACGTTCCCGTCGTCAACAGCGCCACCTGAGGACGGGCAGGAGGATGTTGCCATGCAAACCGACGTACGACACGTCGCAATCTCAGCGCACTCTGTTGTACAGTCTTCCTTCACTTTTCGCGGCTGATATGTTCAATGATACCGGCGATTGGTGAATTTCCGTGAAGTAGAGGTCGAATTTGGGGAGCGATTATCCGTCCTTCTAACTTCTTAAATGTAGTCAATGTAACTTTTAAAATACCAAATGAAGAATAAACACCGGCGCTGTACGTCCTTGTATTAGACAGCAGGAGTGGTTGTTTTTTTTGTCTCCTCGCTGAAGAACAGTCGTCGAGGCAACTATCTTTCGGTTCTCAGAGGAGCCAAGAAGTTGCTCTCAGTTTCTAAAAGGTTGGTGAGCCTTCCTTCCATGACACAGTTTGGGTGTGACTGACCTCCACATGCGTGCAGCAGGCGTTTTCTTGGTCTGGTTGCACGTCTGACACGTGGAAGAGAAGTTTGGGATGCATCTCAGAGCTTTTCATCTCTCGAAACTGCTGCTGAAGTTCCCTGGTGGTCAAACATGAATCTCCTGGCGCGCGCACACACACGCACACACACGCACACACACACACACACACACACACAGTGAGTGTGTGTTAAGATGCCCGTTGAGTTGCGATTGAAGAATTTATCTGTCACCTCGAGACTGCTTCGTGGTGTCCATGTCTTGATGAGTTTATGAGAAACTGAAACATCTTCACTTCCCCTTCGCACGTGTGTGCGTGTGTGTGTGTGTGTGTGTGTGTGTGTGTGTGTGTGTGTGTGTGTGTGTGTGTGAGAGAGAGAGAGAGAGAGAAGTATGAAGAAGTGAAAAGAAAAGTTACTGTAGTCCGTTAGCCGGCTCGCGTTAGCCGGCTCGCGTTAGCCGGCTCGCGTTAGCCGGCTCGCGTTAGCCGGCTCGCGTTAGCCGGCTCGCGTTAGCCGGCTCGCGTTAGCCGGCTCGCGTTAGCCGGCTCGCGTTAGCCGGCTCGCGTTAGCCGGCTCGCGTTAGCCGGCTCGCGTTAGCCGGCTCGCGTTAGCCGGCTCGCGTTAGCCGGCTCGCGTTAGCCGGCTCGCGTTAGCCGGCTCGCGTTAGCCGGCTCGCGTTAGCCGGCATATTAGAATGTTAGCATATTACGTAGAAACATGTTCGGCAATGCAACTGACTGAGGAACAAATTAAACAAGTAATCATCTAAGCAACTAATTAATCAACAAATCATTGGCCAACTAACCAGTCAACCAAGGCACCAACTAATGAATAAACAACTTGTTGATAGACTAGCATGGTTTTGTTGTGTTTCTTGACAAACAAAACAGAACAGCCAACCTTCAAACAGCCAAACCCTCGGTCACTGGCCAACTCGCTGTCCCACCTGAGCCAGACCAACATGCTGGTGGTTCCCTGCTGGGAGCTGGTGACACCAACAAGACTCCAGCTGGTCACCAGCGATGACCGGCTACGAGCAACACGTTAGCCTAGCCGGGCAGCTGTGGCTCAGTTCAGAGAGAGGCTTGCCGAGTGACCAAAAATTCGAATCTTGGCTGTTTTGTTTTGCTCTTGCCGCTGGTCTAAAGCCGAACCCTAACGCTAACCCCCTAATCTTAACCCTAACCCAAGCTCAGAAACCTAGCTAAACTATGGGAGCACTGCCAGTCCAACAGGTTTTAAAGAGAAAGTCAAGGGAAAAAAAGTGTTCTTTTCTATCGCATGTGCTATGTGGCCCCACTATAAACACAGTACTGTATTCTGATTCAATTTGCGTTTGCCAAAATTGAATTGAGCAGCAAAATCCACCCGCTTTCATCCACCTCGAGGGGCGGCCATCTTGCCACTCGCTGTCGTCTAAAAAAAAATGACGTTTATCTCAACAAAGGAACATCTTGAAAACTTTTTATTCATTTCACCAAATAACTTGATGCAGGGGAGGTATCTTCAATTCGTCAGAACATTCATAAATAAAGCGAAATATGTTTATTCACCCATGATCAAAACCGCTTGGTATGTTTTGCCATTCACGGTTCGTTTCATGAAGTCGCCATTGTCGAGTGACGTCACTTTGGAATCGGTCGGTGCAACCCGGGGTCTACCCCACCCCCCCACCCCAAATTCGGCATTCTGGTGTACATTTCCCGGTCAGAATGTCGTAAAAATCTGATTTGCCACCTTCCTCTGGTGCCGCGTGCGTTGCTCGGGGCTCAGGTAAAGGACCAGTCACGACACAGTCTGGCCAAACTCAGAAAATCGGTGTCAGCGAAAGTTCAAGCGGCGTCTTCTTTCCGTCCTCCAGTTTCGCCGTGGTTGTTTTTCTGAGCCGACATTGACGAATGAAGCCAAGTGAACCGTTAGCACGGAGTTAGCCTTGACCACCGGAGGCCGCCCCGCCGCCCACGCGAAATAAGTCCCGACTATATGACGCGCGTCCCTTTTTCCACGACGGCGACGAACCCTCACGACGGCGACGGAATCATTTCCATCTTTCTTGGCTAAACGTTTGTTTTGTGCGCTTTTCAGTGCGCTGCGGAATGAATTGCTGAAAAGACTCCAGTGTTCATTTTTATAAACAAGACGACACGGTTTCGGTCGCGTCGGCCACCGTGCTCAATCGCCCTTTGTGTGTCTCTTTGTGTGTGTCTCTTTGTGTGTGTCCAGATGTGTGCGTGCGGAGGAGGAACGAGGACAACGGCGCATTGTGGACGGCCGCCCGAGTGTAAGCGTCCGTGCGGCTCGCCGGTCGAGTGGAATGCAGCAGCGGCAGAAGAAGAAGACATGTCGCCACGCGCGGATCGAATCCTGGTCCTGTTCCTGATCATCATGACGACCTCCGTGCGCCAAGGTGACTGAGTTGACACTTTTTTGCTGAGCAAACACTTTTTCATTTGCAACACAACTCGTCTCCTCTCAACATTTCTTTTACTCGACAAGGAATGTACTGTAGTGACGCGACTGCTACGATGTGCCGCAGGTAGCGCTCTCCGCTGCTACAAGTGCTCCGACTACACCGGCCGCTGCGAGAACGTCCACGAGTGCACGTACGAGGACGCCTGCCTCACGCTCAGCGTCCAAGGTCGGCCCGTGCCGTGACCTCACCACTCACACCGCTCACGGGGGGTGTCTGCGTGTTTGTCAGATAGTGCATATGTGTGCCGCGTGTGCGCGTTGCTGACGCGTATCCGTGTTTGTGACGTGCGCGAACGCGTGTAGGCGGCAAGACGGTGCGGCAGTGCATCCGCTACACCGACTGCGACAACTCGCGTCTGTCCCAGATGTTCCCGGCCGTGCCGCCCTTCTCCTACCGCTGCTGCAACAACAACCTGTGCAACTCCAGCGCTGCGCCGCGCGCGGCCCCGCCCGCCCGCTGCTGCCGCTGATGATGATTGGCTGGCTGCTGAGCGCGCCGGTCTTCGGCCTGTGAGGTCACGTGACCCCGGTCTGCTTGTCATTAAAAAACGAAATCGAAAGTTTGTCCTCTCTCGTCTCAAGTTGTCTGGAGTCCAATCGCCCCCACAGGCGTGTGTGTGTATGTGTGTGTGTGTGTGTGTGTGTGTGTGTGTGCGTGTCGGTATGCGTGTTTCACTTGTGCATGCGTGTTCTTGTGTAAGATTGGGTGTGTTGTGTATCTGCACGTGTTTTCACACACACACACACACGCACACACACACACACACACAACTCCTGGTGTCGACGCCCCAAACAGAAAGCGGCTCATTCACCCGTCCGGCGGCCGATGACCTCGAGCGGCACGGGCTCCTGGCCGGAACTGGGCTCCGCCTCCTCCCGGCCGTGGTCGTACCAGGGTCGGGAGGCGGCGCCCTGGCAGGCCCGCCCCGCGCCGGAAGCCGCCCCTCCCCGCCCGGACCAGCCCCCAGCCCTGCGGCCGCCCGTCGGCGTCGGCGCCATCCTCCCGGATCCCGCGCGTCTGCTCCAGCTCTTTGGCGCTCAGCGCCGACATGCGCACGGGAAGCGTGTTGCCGAACTTGGAGTAGTCGACGCAGTAGCGGCCGTCCTCCTCGCTCACGATGGACACGAAGCGGCGGCCCCACAGAATCTCGTCGGGCGTGTACGACGTCCTGGCCTGCATGCTGATGCCCGTCGTCTCCACCACACCTGGGCGCAACACAAGTGCCACTCAGCCGCAAATGGCGTCGCGCCGCGCCCGAAAAACCGAATGATGATTACTATCGCAGAATGATTGTGATTGGTGTTATTCTTGCGACTCGTAGCAGTCATAGCAGCAGTCGTCCAGTCCCCTTCAAAAGTTTTGGAACACGGTCAATTCCTTTGTTTTTGTTGTATACTGAGGGTTTCAGATCATGGTATTTATACATTTAGATGTGTTCAACCAGGGGTGTCAAATTTAGTTTAGTTTGGGCTACCTTGGAGGGGGGTCGGGGTGGGGGTTTAACTGTGAACTGAAATTGGCTCTATTTCATAAACGCAGCAAATCGATGACTATCATTTTGTAATCAGAGGCCACCTCCATGGCCCCCCCCCCAAAAAAAATATATATATATATATATAAAAAAAATTTAAATTCATTCATTCATTCATTCAGTCAGGCATTCATTTATTTATTTATTTATTTATCTATTTAGTTATTTATTTGCTCGTTGTTTGTCTATTTATTTATTTATTTATTATTTACTTATTTGTTGGTGCGTTTATTTATTTATTTATTTATTTGTCCATTTGTATATTTATTTATTTATTTATTTGTTTATTGCTTTATCTATTTATTTATTTATTTATTCGTTTATTCGTTTATTTATTTATTTATTTATTTATTTATTTATTTATTTATTTATTTATTTATTTATTTATTTATTTGTTTGTTTGTTTGTTTGTTTATTTATTTAAAGGGGTTGGCCCAAAAAAATGCTTGCACCATCATGTGCAGTTTTCACAGCTGGAAGTCAAATCCAAAAAGAAGCACTCGCTTCTGTTTGTGCAATGAATCTAAAAGGCGACACCTGCGCAACCACCCATCTGTCACATGCCCCCCAAGAATTTGACTCATTTGAAAAAATGGGCGGCCTCAAACAAAATGCGCCCTCCGCCTGGCCCTAAATTGCATCACACACCGCGAAATCAAAGCTGGAATTCTGAAGCACTTCGGGTCGATGCGAACTGCCGCCAAAGGGGGGGCGCTAGCGTACCTTCCAGGATGACGATGACCTCA
This sequence comes from Hippocampus mohnikei, assembly GCA_026261675.1. Classification (NCBI taxonomy): domain Eukaryota; kingdom Metazoa; phylum Chordata; class Actinopteri; order Syngnathiformes; family Syngnathidae; genus Hippocampus; species Hippocampus mohnikei. Next base: position 1,438,657 of record JAKGUB010000330.1, read on the forward strand.
AGGTCAGCGGCGGCCAGCGAGTGAGCCGACAGGTCGTAGAGCGGACTTCCTCTCTCCAGCGTGTGGCTGACGATGAGCGGCGACACCAGGAAGACGCCGTTGCTCCTCAGCGGGTTCTCCACTTGGATGTCCAGCTGGCTCACCGGGATCACTTCGCCCTCCGACGTCACGGTGCGACGGATCACCTGCCGCGGAACAATGGGACGAGGTCGCCCCAAAAGTGACAGCCTGTCAGAATGCGGAGTCTGGTTGCGAGGGCCACGACACCTCCCTAATGGAAGCTACGTTAGCTTCTGGACGCTAACGAGATTCGGTGATCACGAAGCGAATCAGCTGGACGCCAAATGACAAGCCCTCACCTGGAGCTGCACGGTGGCCGAGATGATCATGCTCTTGCGGAGGTCGCCCACCCTGAACATGAAGGTGGGCCGCCCGTTGCGGGGGGCCACCACGGCGTTGCGGGAGAAGATGAGCGTCTCGGCCCGCCGGTTGGCCTGCGCCGTCTTCATGAAGATGCAGCCCAGCATCACCGCGTTGATGATCAGGCCCAGGATGTTCTGCACGATCAGAACCACGATGGCCGCCGGGCACTCTTCCGTCACCATGCGCCCGCCGAAGCCGATGGTCACCTGGACGCACGACACTTGGCGTTAACGTGCGATTGATTAGCGGAGCTACGCTAGGGAATATCGTGAGGATGCCAAAGCCGCTAATCGAGAAAAGGCCAAAGGGTCCAACCTGGACTTCGATGGAAAAGAGGAAGGCGGATGCGAAGGAGTTGATGGCGGTAACGCAGGGAATGGTCGGCATCTCGGGCGCCTCGGCGCTGTGTTGCCGGGGCTGGAGATCCCCGTGGGCGAAGGCCAGCAGCCACCAGATCATGGCGAACAACATCCACGAGCACAGGAAGGCCGAGGTGAAGATCAGGAGCGAGTGCTGCCACTTTAGGTCCACCATGGTGGTGAACACGTCCTGGAGGAAGCGACCCTGCCAAGCACCGCATTGCGTCAACGCCGCGTCAACGGGAACGCGCCGACGCCGCCGCACCTGCACTCGGTCGGTCCAAATTAGCGTCAGAAGCATTCTAATTTGATTTCATTTGGTCACAATCGTTCTGCCGGTCACTGCACGTCGCCGGAATGGGCAGACCGACCACCGCCGACGGCGCGTGCGTGAAGAAGAGCGGCGGGGCGATCCGCTGACCTGCTCCCTGATGTTCTTGTGCGCCACGTTGCAAGAGCCCGTCTTGGTGATGAAGCGCGCCCGCTGGCACCTGGAGCGCTTCCGGTTGGAAGGATTGCGCTCTTCTGCCAGCCGGGTCAAGAGGAAGCCGTCTGGCACCAAGCCCTTCCTGGCCAACATGCTGATGACACACGCACCAATACCATTATTAATCCTTGTGTTTCGGTCCCTTGAATGATGCTGTTAGGATTGTCATTATTATTATTATAAACGTTATTATATCGTGAGTTCAACTCAACGAATTGACCCTGTGTCCAAGAGAATAATGACAATAAAACTCACACTAACGGATGGCACTCGCTGTTTTTCTATCGATTAGACACGAGCGACAAAATAAGAGCAGTGAGCTGATCACGTTCCAATTTCGCCTTTTAAATTATTTGACAAACGTGGAAAGACGAACGTCACGCCTCATTCGTTACCTGACCACCGGTCGATCCAAAATGGAATTGTTCAAAGGGATGTATTTGCGGTCTCCATCGTTTCGCCGACTGATTAGTGGTCAAGCGAAAATGACTAGAACACTTCCGCCGCTCTTTCAAAGTAAAACGTTTGGCGCCTCTTTTCCTCCATGTCATTTGCTTTCGATTTGCTGACTTTGAAAGGTGAAGTATGACTTCGTCGTTGCTTTTTTAAATTGCCATAGTAGTGTAGCTATATTACCGAGACAAATTCCTTGTGTGTGGACTTGGAAAGATGATTCTATTTCTGACAGGATGCCGTGACCTTCTTTTTAACGAGAAGCCGAACGGACCATGAACGCCCCAACCGATGGCGCCTCTCCAAGATGGACGCCCCGCTGTTTTTTGATGTACTGTAATGTTTTATTGAACAAACATCAGCAGTAAATGCCACAGAAACCACATCGAAATACTGCAAATTCGGAAAAAAATAATCAAGAATATGAAATAATAATAATAATAAATCGAAGATAGATAGATAGATAGATAGATAGATAGATAGATAGATAGATAGATAGATAGATAGATAGATAGATAGATAGATAGATAGATAGATAGATAGATAGATAGATAGGAGTTCAAGTTGGAGAGGAACGATTTGAGGCGTGCGCCAATGCAGTAATGACGGCGGACCACTGGGTGGCGGTAACGCACTCCTCGAGTTTGCAAAGCGCCGTCAAACGCTACACGAAGAGAAAGCGCCGCTCCACTTCCGTCGAGCGTTGACGTTCATTACCATCTTTTTGTTCGTTTTGTTTTGTTTTGGTTTCTTGTCTTCCGTCGACATTCGGTCGTCGCTGACAGCAACCTTGACGATGTCAGCCGACACAGCGAAACTCTCCAAAAACCTTCTGCGCATGAAGGTACGTCAACGCCGACCAGCTGGCAAGCTAGCTGCTAAATCGTGACGCGATGGAGCGCGTCGACGCACGTGTGAACGTTTCCCGTGTGTGTTTGTAGTTCATGCAGAGAGGTTTGGATGCCGAGACGAAGAAGCAACTGCAAGAAGAGGAGAAAAGGATAATCAGTGACGAGCACTGGTACCTTGACCTGCCCGAACAACGCACGCAAGAGTATGCACGCCGACCACACGCTTGACTGTCGTCATCATTAGGGGCAGCGTAAAACGCCTCACGAAATATTGTGATTATTGCGATGCTGACAGGATGACAAACTTGACGTTTTACCCACAAGGAACTTGATCGTGGAGGAGAAAAGTTTTGTTCCGTTCGAGGGTCTTTTGTACGGCCGAATGTCCTTCCGAGGTTTCAACCCCGAAGTTGAGGTTTGTCAGCCCGGAGGCCACGTCGGATGGATGCGGCCCGGCATCACCCGAGTGTCACGTTGCGCTTTTGCAGAAGCTGATGGCGCTGATGAATCCACACGTCGGGCAACCGCAAGCGGACGCCGATGGCGGACGCATGCAGACGGATGTGACGGACGAAGAGATGGCGCTCAGGTGGGTCGGTGGCGCGCACTCGGGATGGGCGCGCGTCCCTGGACACGATCCTTCAGGGTTCGGGAATGATGCAAGATTCACGTGATCCCCTCGGGGGGCAGACCGACCGAGATAGTTCCTCGACTGGAAGCCTCTTTGGAGTGATGATGCGTTCAGACTCGGGGTGACCCGTCGTCTCGCTTTGCAGGTACGAGAGTTTAGTGGGAAGCCTGAAGAAGAAGTTTGCTCGCAAGCGAGACCGAGGCGCCTGCCAAGACGACGACCTCGACGTCAACAGAAACGAGCTGGAGCAAAACGCAAAGAAAATGTTCCTGAAGCCTTCCGACTGACACACAAATGCACTCGTGATGGGCTTTTTTTAAAAGACTTTTTTTTTTTTTAAAACAAAGACTTTGCAGGTTGAACTTTGTGTTGTCAAAGTAAAAAAAAACGCTTTGGCAAAAGACATTTGGACACTTTTATTGTTTGTTGACAGGGAGGGGAGAAGAGTTTCACAACCGCTGGCTGCAATGTGTGTGTGGGGGCGTGGCCTAACCTAAAGCAGGAAGTGTTTGCCTGTTTTTGGGGGGGAAGTTTGATTTAGATTCGAGGAAGCTGTGCGCGTGACGACACAAACGATGTGCGGAATGCGAGGTGGAAACGTCAAGCAAAGTTTTTCTTGAGGAAGTTGATGAGTCCGTTGGTGGAGGCGTCGTGAGAAGAAACTTGGGCGGCGTCGCGCAGCTCCGGTTCGATCTTCTTGGCCAGCTGTTTGCCCAGCTCCACACTAGGGGGCGCACAAACCCGACAAACAACAAAAAGAGTTCAATTACCAGCAGCTCCCAATTTAGCCGCTAAAGTTATTCATTCAGCTCCAAATGCAATTCAGCCCCCCCCCCGGGGACTAATTTGGCTCCGGGTGCTAACTTGAGGTGAACTCACCCCCACTGGTCGTAGCTGTTGATGCCCCAGATGACGCCTTGGACGAAGATCTTGTGCTCGTACATGGCTGGACACACAAATCAAGATGGCGGTCCAATAAATGCCATTGGGATCATTTCTGGCTTCCCAAAAAGCATCGACATCAGAAAGGGCGCTACGCGACAATTACTGCATTAAAAATTTAGCATAATACGGCGCCTGAAAGTGTTTTCTTGTTGGAATCCAGTGCAGCACATCTACTCGGTCGAGTCGAGAACATTTCTCGACATGTTTTATGCGGCCCCCGTGAGTTCAGACTAGTAAGCGGTCATTTACATCCAATCTCCCGGGGCGGCCATTTTGCCACTTGCTGTAAAACGACATCTGAGAGGCGCTCGACCGACCACAGCTCAGCACGACCGAACTCAGAAGGGGCGGGTCGAAAGACGAGATGCGGAAGGAAGGCGAACGCGGGGCGGGGCGGGGACTGACCGATGAGCGCTCCCAGCATGAAAGGCGTCAGCTTCTTGAAGACAATCGAGTTGCTTGGCTTGTTCCCCTCGAAGACCTTCAAAAGTCAAAGCAGCCACCGAAGCTCAGAAAACATTCCTCGGCGAGGGTCCGCGCGTGCGCGCACCCGGGCGGGCCGGCGAGGGGTTTACTTTGTGAGGAAGCAGTTGGTCCAGCGCCGGTCCCGACAAGCCGGCGGCCTCCAGCTCCCGGCGAGCCTCCGCCTCGGTTTTGCCTTTCATCAGCGCTTCCGTCTGAGCCAGGAAGTTGGCGCACAGGATCTGAAAGGGGCACGGCGCAAATGGAGCGGCTCGCCGACACTTGGCAAGTTGCCGCTTTTTCTCGCCATGCCCCCCCCCACCAATTAATGAATGGAAAATTTAAGAGGCAGATTACGCAGCAGGTGAAAATCTTAAAATATTCTTGCAGCCTCAATTTGAAGCATTGTTCTTCAACTGCGCTGCAAATAATGACGCAACGTCTGCGTGGCGCACTGCCGATTGCCTGCAAAAAAGTCGCTAGGGGGGGGGGACAAAAGCCGCCGATAAGGCGCACTTTTGTTTGTTTTGCGTGCTCGCACCGGCTCGAAGCGCCTGCTAGCAAACCCGCCCGCCCGCAAACCCGCTGACCTTGTGGTGCAGGTTGTCCCTGATGGGATTTTGCGACTGAGCCGGGATGAGGAAGTCAGCGGGAATCATGCGGGTGCCTGCAAACCAAAACCAGATGGCTATCGTTTCCTCAACGACTTTTTGTGGCCGACGCACAAAAAGTTGCGCGCGCGTGTGCAACCTTGGTGTATGAGCTGGTAGAAGGCGTGCTGGCCGTTGGTTCCCGGCTCGCCCCACACGATGGGCCCGGTGTGATAGTTGACCCGGCGTCCTTCTTTGGTGATGTACTTGCCGTTGGACTCCATGTCCCCCTGCGGACACCCCCCGTGGCCCCCACCCGCCGCTTTTAGTCCCGCGCGTTCATGTGCGTACGGACGCGCGCGCGTACCTGCTGGAAGTAGGCGGCAAAGCGGTGCATGTACTGGTCGTAGGGCAGCATGGCGTGCGTCTCGGCCGCAAAGAAGTTGATGTACCAAACGCCCAACAGCGCCAGCACCACCGGCAGGTTCCCCTCCAGGGGCGCGCTGGCAAAGTGATTGTCCTGCAACGCGCCGCCGCCCTTCCGTCAGCACGAGAGCATTCCGATCACGATATGAGCATCGTCCTCACCATCCAGTGAGCGCCGCTCAGAAGGCCCTCGAAGCCGTCGAAGCCTGGAAAAACAACCGACAGGCGGGTTCAGAAGGGCGCGGAAAGACACAAGGGGGGGCGGGAGCGGCGTCGCCGAGGGACGGCCGGCGTACCGATGTGCAGCGCGATGGAGAGGCCGATGGCGGACCACAGCGAGTAACGACCTCCGACCCACTGCGGATGACATCGTCACTCACGCGAGTCAAACATCCGACGCGCACTCGCCAGGAGGAGTCATACGTACGTCCCAGAACTCGAACATGTTTGCCGTGTCGATTCCAAATTCTTGCACTTTGACCTGAACCGCCCCCCCCACCCCAAAAAAAAAAAACATTTTTAATGGATTGGTTGTCAGAGGAGTGTGACGTCGTCCAAAACTTACCGCGTTGGTGGAGAGAGCCACAAAGTGCTTGGCAACGGCGGTTTTCTGGAAAAACGACAATGGAAGCGTCAAACGGACTCCATGAAATCTTAAAAATTGAGAAAATAAGAGACGAGCAGCGGGAAAAACGTGTTCCGAGGGGCCGACAAAAACAAAAGGTATTGTGATGCCCTCCAAGGCCACACGGGGGCAGTATAATACAGCTAACGACGAACATCCCCCCCCACCCCAAACTGCGGCGCCTGCGTGCGTGTGCCTACGTCATTGGAGGCGCGAAGGAACCAGTCCCTGGCAGACTCCGCGTTGGTGATGGTCTCCTGCGTGGTGAACGTCTGCACGCAAAAATGGTCATCATCGTCATCATCAGCCCAGTTCAAGTGAGCCCAAAGTCGGCGGCGAGAGAGAGACCTTGGAAGCAACGATGAAGAGGGTGGTCTCCGGGTCAAGCTGAGCCAGCGTTTTGGCCAGGTGGGTCCCGTCAATGTTGGAAACGAACCAAACGTTGGGACCGCCCGCCGAGTAGCTCTTCAACGCCTCCGTCACCATCAGCGGACCCTGAACGCAACGCCGCAACGCGCCGTGCGTCACACTTACTGCAAACCTTCGCAATCAAATACCATCTTTCCAGCAAACAACCAACAACAGGAAACTTCAAATGTCCATTTTCAAAATAAAACCGCAAAACAGCCAAAATCAGAAGGGGAAACTTTCAAAATAAAGCACACAATCACAAAACAAAAGCTCTGAGTCCACAACAGGAAACGAGAACATCCCAATCACACGAGAAACTTTCACAATAAAGTGTGAGGTGACCTTCAAAATAAAACAATCAAATGTGAGTTGTGCAAGAACCCGAGCGGAGCGTCACAAGCACTTCCTCGTCCTGCATTTTTGCCTTCACTTCCTATTCGAGCCGAACGCGAGGTCACGCGGGCAAGGAAGCGAGCAACTCACCAGGTCCGACCCCCCGATGCCGATGTTCACCACGTCCGTGATGCTCTTGCCCGTGAAGCCCTTCCACTCGCCGCTGCGCACTTTCTGTCCGCAAGGCAAGACGCGCAGCGGGTCAACGTCGTCCGCGCGGGCACAGCGGCGGCGGCGACGCGAGCGCACCTGCGAGAAGACTTTCATCTTGCCCAGCACGCGGTTGACTTCGGGCATGACGTCTTTGCCATCCAACAGAATGGGTACGTTGGAGCGATTGCGCAGGGCCACGTGCAGCACGGCGCGACCCTAAACGCGCGCGCGGGCGCACACACGCGCAGGAAATGAGCGCCATCAGGAGGAGCGCGCACGTGAAGGCCGTGCACGTGAAGGCCGAGCACGTGAGCGATCGAGCGCACCTCGGTGAAGTTGATCTTGTCCCCTTTGAACATGCTCTCCCGGGCCTGCTTGACTCCTCGGGACTCCGCCTGTTCCAGGTGGAGGGTCACATGACAGGGCAGAGTCAGGTCTACAGTAGCGCTAAGCTAGCAGGGGCAAAGGTAGCTAGCAGGGGCAAAGGTGTCGACGGGTTGGGCGTGTGTGGAGGGCAAGAAGAAGCAAAGGGATGCCAGCGGGGGATGACAATTACGACTAGGACGTTTCACAACGAAAACAAAAACGCGTGGGGAGTGTTTGATGTTCTGCATTGATACCACACGTTAAAAAAAAAAAAAAACTTCCGACTTCATTCCAATGTCTACGCTTTTCCTTTGATGCGGTGCTTCCCAATTATTTTGCTACATTTTTTTTTTGTTGTGTCCGTCACAGAAAAGATTTCCTGAAATACAAATGAGTGCCACTGCCACCTATTGCACAGGATGTCCAATTACACTTTTTTTCTTGTGTGGCCAGATTACAAAAAAAAAGAAAAGGGAAAAAAAACTGCTCCCCACATCACATTCGGGCCCCATCGCACTATTTGAGAAGGACTGGCCGACGCGGCTCGGCCAGCCGCCGTGTTCCCCTCCGACTTAATCACCAAACCCAGAGCAAAACTTCCCCAACACGGGACGAGTCCGAGCCTCAACGCGACTCCATTTCCACCCCCTGTTCCTGTCAACAAATGTTTCAAAATGTTTGACTTGATTTGGCCAGCGCGAGGCCAACGTAGGATTGCGAAGTGCATCCAGCCTTGTGCAAACCTTTCCCCATTTTCCTCCTCCCACCAAACAATGTTGTCGCTCAGCTCACATGTTGCGACACTTTGCCTTCTCCACTCATCTAATCTCAAGACACGCGAGCGGGAAGTCGGTATTGTGCCGACACCTTCACCTGCTGGCTTGCAACATTCCCACGCCGCCTGGGGGCCCTTTCGCAATAAGGCACTGCCAACTTCCTGTTTCGACAAGAACAGAGCGGTAGAAAAGGCAACGCACCAGCGAGCGATGGAAAACGACATCTCAATACTAGTATTTAGCAAATTTGACACTGTTAAGTGGAAAAAAAAAACTTTTCAGGGTAAGAGATGACTGCACATGCAATAAAATCATCATTTTGCTGCAACGTTTGCAGACGGACACCATCTCGAGTCGATCCCAGGCTTCTGGTGATTATGCCGACCTGGACCCCATCCCAGCTGAGACACCTTCGGAAGCGTTTGGGGGCGGGGGGCCAATTGCAGGGCACGTAATAAACAAACAAGGGATCCTTTCTAGCATTTGGATGAAGCCAAAAGTGTTGTCGCAATGGGGGGGGGGAGGGGAGGGGAAGCCATGCGAAATCATCCAAGCAAAACTTGGAGCTGATTAGAACAGGGGAGTGGTTACCATGGCGAGGAGCATGGACATGACTTCCTGGGTGATGAGATTCTTGGAGTAGTCGAGCAGGAGGTCGCCCTCGGGCGTTTCCGCCTTCACACTGACACACACACGCGCACACGCACAGAGGAAAATCATCGATTAGATTCGGGATTTATGAAGGTTCCCCTCGAGCAATTGATGAAGTAGAGCTGGCACGTCAATCTATGACGTCACGCTGCCTCTACCCAAGCACGGGAGGGGTTGGTCGCAGGGTGCACGTGCGGCGGGGCACGTTTCACCACTCGTGACGTCATGGCCGCAGACTGTTTTTGAAAAATTAAATAAATGAAACTCGCTGGATTCATAATGATGATGATTATTTTTCATGTGCGAGATACAAAGTGGCCGAGAGTGAAACCCCGTAGGCTACCTTTCGCCCGAGAAGCTTGCACGAGCTCCTCGTTCCTCATTAAGCCGCCAAAAGGTTTAAAAGCTCACCGTGCCGCGTCACATTTTCAGATGTGACAAACACGTCGACAAGGAGAGGAAGCAAAAAAACCCAAATACGAATTCATGTCGATTGAACGACGGGAGGGGGGCGATGACCTTGTGGCGCACGACGAGACGTGACAAGCAAGCGGTGTCCCTCGGGCGAGCGAACCAAGGTGCACGTTCCCCATTCGGCTCGAAGTCACCCACCTGAAGCGACGGAAGCGGTCTGGCTCGGCGGCGAACATGTCCCTCATCTTCATACTTCCGCCATGGGCCCGATGCCACTGCTCCAGCCGCCGATAGTTGGGATCTTCGGTGAGGAGGGACATAATGGACGACGCGACAAGGACAATACGAAGAAGACCAACTCCGAGACTACTCGCCGCTTGGTTTTTGCTCCAATTGTTCGGCTGGGTGCAGACGCAGAGACAAACCAAAGACGCCAAGTGACCAGCGAGGACTCCGTCGAATGACAGCCGCCCCCTCGCGTTCTAGCCAATGAGCAGCAGAGGATCACTCCCACCCGCCCCCACTCTCATGTTGACCAATGAGCAGCGGTAATCCCGCCCACAGCTCGCGTCCTGACCAATGAACGGCGGAGAAGATGGGCGTTCACAAAAAAGTTGCCCTCACCACTCCGTCTACAGGTGGAGGCAATATCGAGGAAACGTCACTTTATTTCTGTAATTTATTCTTTTAAAAAAGGAAATTTGTATGTTACATTATCTCACCACACCTAAATCTCGGTTTCTTTCTGACTTCCGGGTTGAGTGAACGCGGGCGCGTTTGGCTGCCGCTGCTCAACCCGTATTGTTTTGTGTTTTTTGTTATTGTAAAGTGTCCTTGGGTGTCTTGAAAGGCGCTTATAAATAAAATGTATTATTATTATTATTATAAACCGACTTTTCTTTAGTTCCGAACTAATATCAGAGTCGCTTTTCTTCATCGACTATGTTCAGTGCTGGATGTCACTCACCATTTGGCGTTCAAAGTCCGGTCTGTCCAATTATCATCACGGCCGACATCAAATGATTTCAAGAAACCTTTCGAGAAAAAATGAGGCTCTTCAGTTGCCGGTCCCCCTCTTTGGAATGACCTCCGACTATAACTATAAACGTCAGACAAGCCCCCTGCTTCCCATCTTTAAAACTCGTCTTAAAACAAAATTTTAATCCTTTGGCTTTCGACTCAACTTGATTTTACTGGGGGTTGGTGCCTTCTACTGTCTTTGTCATTATTTTATTGTTTTTACCGTTATTTTTGCTCCATGTGCAACACTTTACATACAGCCGTGGTGGTTGTTTTGAAGTGCTTTGGAAATCTAATTGAGTTATAGAAATCCAAAGAAAATGTCCATTTTTTTGTAGCAAAGGAAAAGAAAATGCAAATCTGATGAGATTCCTATCAGATGACCATTTTTGGCGGTCAAAACACCTGCCATGTACAGTACTGTATTGCCCCACTCAACATCTGACACTAGGTGGTGCTATTTCGCGTGTGCTTCATGTCCAGCCTGATCGTCCATCTGGCGTTCATGACGATGACGCCCAATTCAGGGCCTCTTTGGCACATGCTCCGATGGCGTGACTTGAGCGAGAGTGCTGCAACGTGAAATCTGCCAAGGCTTCGCCTCTCCTATTCTTAGCAGAATTACTTTAGATCAGTTGAAACCGGTTCAGCCAAGCTTGCCCCACGTATATGGCTATGCCTTGAGAAGTCACGAACTCGCTCGATTGCTGTAAATGTGGAGGTATGTCTCGTTGAGATGAAACAAATGGATGTGTGCAACCAGGGTACCAGATCGACTCGAGGTCCTGCCCCGGCTGATGACGTCAATTGGATGGAAGCGCCCGTATGCTCGGCCCGGTAATGCCAAAATGGGATCGTTGTTCGGGGGGGGACAGGCTCCGGCACGCACCTGCGACCCTTGTGAGAAGGAGTCAGAGAATGAATGGTCACCCCCCCCCTTTTAGGTTTTGGCGCCCCCTGGAGTCTCTGGCGCCCTTAGCATCCGCTTCAAGGGCGAGCCGGCCCCGGCTGCAACTCTTGTTGATTTGGAGAAGCAACAAGAAGTCTGCAGGTTCTCCAGCGCGGAAATCACAGCTGCTTCCTCATTAAGTTTTAAGAAACAAATTGACTTTGATCGACGCTTCATGAACGTTCTTTATTTCTTTTTTTTTTAACAGCAGTAGGTTTTGCTGGTAGACAAGTGTGCATTTATCATATATGAACGTCACGCCTCATGTGAATTGATGACTGGTCGGCAGGGAGGAGGAACTCATCTGCACGTCATTGAGTTTAACGGGACGAATCGGTGAGGCTCGGTTACCATAGCAACGTGCCAATAAACAGTAGTACTGTCTTTTACGTCATATCTTCATCCTTATCTTGTTGAAGGGGTGATTTCCCATGGACAAAATGTTGAAGCTCAAGTCAACTTCATTGTCAAATGTGCTCAATGTGCAACATGCAGCACGGATGAAATTTATTTTCCTCTCAACCGCAGAAGAGAAATGTGGTGGAAAACAAATGATTGACGACGATATGAGTTTGCGACACGTTTAACATTCGTCACCACTCGATCACTCAGATGAACTTTTCCCGCCTTATAATTTCCCACTCAAATGATTTACGACGAATTGCACACATCTTTGTTCCGCCATCTATGCCGGCGACATTTCGTGACTTGCAGAACAATACAATGTTCTTCCACTAGATGGCGGAAGATACGATGAAGACTGCATTTCACATTGCGCACGTCCATTCGAGAGTGAATGAAGACCAGATCATGTCGGTCCACTCGAGACTTTTCGTTTGATGGCGTGGTGGGAGATTGTTCCCATTTAGACCCCCCCCCCCCCCCACAAGGTTTATGTGTGAACCTGAAACGCACTGAAACCATGACAGGTTTTCAAGCAAACACTCCAGCAACACGACGGGTGCTTTGTTAGCTTCAGACACTCTGAAGTGCAAATTGGGTTTGTTTTGTGGTGAAGTGTTTGTCGGGCAACAAGTGAGATGTGATGAGGATGAAGTTGACGATGTAGCAGAGGAAGAGCGACCTGGGAGGGGGGGGGCTGTCAACTGCGTGACGTTGAGTCGAACAGACAGCCGCGTCAGACCAAGCCAGGCCCTCCGACACACCCAAGAAAAGGCGAGGGTTGGGTTTTTTTTTCGAGGAAACTGCAGCAGTCAAGCAGTGCTGGTGACAAAAAAACATCCTCAGCTTGTTGGCGGTCAACGCTCCGCAGGCATCTTCTTGTCCTTCTGAAAGCAAACACAGGCAGTCGTCTTATCAATTCGCGATATTGCCATCGTCACTCCACACGATTGACTCCCAGCGGTGCCTTGAGATACGAAAGACTGGGCCTTTGAGTTTTTGGGAAATAGCGATTCCTCACCAATTCATCCCAAAAAGAGGCTTCAGGCGGGTTTACTGCCACTGTCAGCTGAAGCTCAAACCAATGCAAACAATTGACTTTGCGTCTTTCAAACAAGCACGCGGCTTCGCCTTTAATTCTGCTGGCTTCTACAACGTGGCGCTCTACACTGCACCTCAAACAAAACAATCTTAGCAAGCATATATTCTTGATCCTCTGCGAAGAGCGGCCGACAGTGTCATATCGGCGAGATACGGGCAGTTAAGACATCTCAATCAACAGACCGGAAAGAGCAACACAAAGGCCATTCAACCGATGCCTTGGGACAAAAACGATTTAATTCATTAGTTTTTTTAAAATGTCATTATTACGGAATGTTTTTTATAAAGGACATTTTGACATCACAATGCTGTCATCACGTCACGTCACATTTGCAAAAAAAGTGTTGCGTCACCCTGTTAGCTGCGGCAATGCCTCCAAACTCCCGGCCGGCCCGGTTTCCTCGGTATCCTCCCCCGGGAGCGCCCCTTTGAGACGGGGCCGGGGACCCTCGGCCGGCGGGCCGCCCTCTCCCGGTAACCTCGATGGTGACGCGGCGGTAGGCCAAACGTCTCGGCGTTCATCCGTCTCTCCTCCGCCCACGTCTGACGGCGTTCCCTGCGGGCGGGGTGGAGAATGGGCGACGGAGCCATTTCAGAGGGACAACAGCAAAAGATTCTGGCGGAGTCCCACAAAAGCAGGAAAAAAAATAATCATTTTCAAAATGATGATAATGAAGGAGAACATGGGAGGAATTTGATCGGGTGACATTTCTAATGAGTCGTGGTTATGAAGACACAGCGCGGCGATGGAGGGAGACCTCCACAGCTCTCAGCGTTGAAAGTGGTAGAAAGGTGCACCTTTTGGATTTTGAACAATAAAAAAATGTTCACTCCAATGGAAATGGAGCACATTCGCCCACGCTCTTTGTCGTTGAACTGGTGACAAATACAAACCGGCCAGCTACGGCATACTTGACGTCTGAGCTATGGGGGAAAAAGGCCCGTACGGGGCTACTTCCTGTTTGGTTGCTTAGCAACCAGCACTTCCGCCACCATCATTATCATCATCTCTGCGCCGTCCTGCAACCTACCCCCGTGAAAACCCAGCGTAGTGTGTGTGTGTCAGTGTGGGAGTTGCGCGACTACCTCGGAAAGACGCCGCCGCAACCGTTGTTGTCTTTTCTGTTGGAAGAAGAACATGCATTAGTGGGGGGTGGGGAGGGGGGGCGATAGGACTGAAAAGTCCATCGCGAGACAACTATTTCATATTTTTTTCCGATTGAAAAACAAGGACCTGAAGAAAAAAGGCAGCATTCCAGTCATTTCACTTTTCACACTTTACTGACCTCGAAGAGGTCAAAGGTCAAATAAGCTCGCCAATGTAAAGATGAACTAAATGCCTTTTGAAACAAAACGTGCCTCGCCGGGCCGGGCGAGATGGCTGAAAAACACGCGAGAAATAGTAACTACCGTGACATATAAATCAACGAGGGTGGTCCGCGATTGCATTTGGAAGGACCAAAGCGCAGCTTGCGGCCCACGCGCGTCAGGTCACACCTGCTGTCGTCGCAGGAGATGTTGTCAAAGAAGGACTTGGACTTGTCATAGTAGCACTTTGGTCCCGGCGCGTCTCCTCCCCGGCGGTCCGCGTCGCTCGCGCTGTCGAGGGGGTCGCCTTTCTCCTCGCCGTTGAGGGCGGCTCGCTCTTCTCGTCTGAGTGCGGCATGAAAAAAAACAAAATGGCTGATATGAAAAATCCCGAAAATGTCTCGTACTGGGGTCTAAAAGATCAACTTGAACAGGCTTTCTTTGCGCACCCCGTTAGCTCATTTTTGCCGTTGATTCTTTTGCCGTCGTGCGCCGAGAAAGACTGCCGCGGCGTGAGCGCGCGTGAGGGAGCGAGCTTGCGCGCGCACCTTTCAGCTTCATCTTGCGCTGAAACTCTCGCTCGATGTCGTCTTTGTTGAATTGCGCGTTGGCGCCCTCAAAGTCAAAGTCCTTGTCGAACTTCACGCTGGCGCCGTCCCGCCGCACGACGAAGCGCCCTCTGCCGCGCCGGCCCCCCGCCTCGCCGGCCGTCGCGCGCTGGGGGAAGACGGAAAAAACGGTTAGCGAGGCGCAACCGAGGGCGGGCGTGACGGCGCACGCGCGCTCTTCTCACCCCTCCCGGCATCCGCGGCGTCCGGATGATGCCGACTCTGGCCGCTCGACCGCGAAGCAGGAGCCGCGCCGGGTTGGCGGGGATTCGGGCAACCCCCCGGGTTGGCGCTGGGATTGGCCGTGGAGTCGCTCGGAGCCGACGGGGACGCTCGGACGGCCGGCCGCTCGCCACCCGCGGGGCTCTTCCTCGATGCGTCCGCGGGAGAGCTGCGGCTACCTGCAGCAGCACAGCCGCACACTCACGGGCCGGACTGGAAATCACTTCCCGGATTGGCGACCAGTCCTGGGTGTAATTCGCCTTTTGACCTAAGTCACCCGGGATCGCGGCTCCAGCACAGCGCGACCCTTCACTGCATAAGCGGTGAAGAGAACGGACAGGCGTCTGAATGTTATTACAAAAGAGACGCATGCGAGGTGCACGTTCTTAATTTTGTCCACTCGGGGTTGCCATCCTCACTGTCGTATTTGTGACGTTGAACACGTGCACCTTGGAGGGGGGGCGGGCCTGATGTATTGAGTGACAAAGTCCACATCCCCTGCGATCAACTGGGGGTTCTCTCATCTTTTTGTCGAGCGAGTCCAACTACCAGACACGAGCTTCGTCGTCAAGACGATTCTGATTTGGAAGTGGGCGTCACGAGCGGGGGGGAAGCGAAGCGCTTACCGCCAACAGCGGGTCCCAAGCGCGGCGGCAGCCGAGGAGTGCGAGCGAACTGGCTGTAGGAGGCGGCGGGGGTCCGGTTGAACAGCCCGTAGGAAGGGGCCGACTGGAAGGAGTTTGGGAGCGACGTGGCGGCCGCCGCCGCCGCCGCCGACGGCAAAGAGGCGGAGCTCAGGGATGACTGGAGGAGGAGACCAATAAAAGCACATGCTTACGACTACTTCAGATTTCATTCCGGCCGGCAAGGAACTTCAAAACTCACTGCAGCAGTATTCATAAACACTCTGAAAAAAAAATCGCGACCGCTCGCAAAGCAAGACGCACCTGCACGATGGCGGGGTCCTGGGGGAGGGAGCCGCTGGGCCTGGGGGGCTCGCACACCGTCAGGTCTTTGATGTCGCTGCCTCGGAAAATGATGTACTCAAAGGTGTCATCCCGGGGGGGGACGGGGCGCTCAGTGGGCCGATCCTCGGTTCCGAACGAACGCACTGGAGACACGCGGCTTTCCGTTAGCGTCCCTTCGCGTGACCACCTACGGCACCGCTAACTCGCGTCTCCGTGTTCATCACAGAGGCGAATGACCTTCGGCGCTCTCTGCTAAAGATCGTCGCTGCCGATGACCACCGCGGCTCCTTATCTTAAATCGACAGTCTCAAATTGAGGGCCTTAAACTGGACAGTGATTTGAAACTGGACCGGCGACTTGGCGCCGTTGTTAACTCATTCACTCCCAAAGACGTTTTTAGACGTCTTTTCAGACTTTGCTGGTATACACGCGTATATATTGATATTTGCTCCTTGAACAGCACTTTGCATACAGCGATGGTTGTTTTAAAGTGCTCTATGAATACAGTTGAATTGAGTTGGGCTTTTGAAAGACCCTTTTTGAGGGGGCGGGCCACTTTGAATTGTAACGACACCTTTTGGACAATACCTGCAGTCTTTTGGTTATGGAAAAAAAACTCATTCATTTGAGAAAACGTTTTCCAAAGTGACTCCAACAATTGGACACTTTGACGCCCATCCAAAACTATTGGAACGTCCAGATCACTTGCTTTGTTTGGGTTGGATACTGGGGACAGTCGGCTTTCGAATCAAGCGAGGAACAAAGTGGAGAATTCCAGCATTGATTTCCTGGTATTGACATCGAGGCGTGTTCAACAACTCGGGACAGAAGCCACGCACTTTTCAAGTGAGTAAAAGTATCAGATCAGAGATGATTATAATAGGTCAAGGGCAATAACAAATAATTGAATATTTGGTGGCATAATCCTTACTTACCAGATGGTTGCATTCTTCATGGGGAAATGCCGTTCCTGCCGCCTCTCTCATTTGGATGCATTTTTCGGTCAATTCCCAGACTGACATCATCAATAGAGTAGTGAGCTCATTCCAGAGGCGGCCATGCCAAGTCCAAGCTATGCCACGACCTCCACCGGGGGCTTCGCGGATGAGCTTGTGTGTTTTGGATCATCAGCGGGTCCTTTCTTTCGTCAGTTTGGTAGAGGTTCATCTCGGTCTCATCAGTCCACACGACTCTGGTGGCTCATCTCTGTACTTCTTTTTGCTGTGGCGTCGTTGACATCTTTTGTTATATTTCTTCTCTCTGAGTCTTCGGAGAACAGTGGCCTCCGATACCTTACCCACGCCCTCTGGAGGTTGACATTCGTGTCATCGACTGATGTCTTTGTGTTTTTCTTCAAGGCTCTCACAATATTTCTGTCATTGACTGTTGTTGATACCGCTGGCAGACCTTGTTTGATGTCTGTTGCTCAGTTTTCTTTGAATGGACATTCCAAATTGTTGTGTTTGCAATGAACAATGTTTGTGCAATGGGTACTATCAATTTTCCCTCTTCTCTCAGCTGCAAAATGGTTTGCTTTTCTCTCATTAGACAGCTCTCTGAGCAGGTGAAACCCATAGAGAAAAACAAGCACAGAAATCCAACTGAGCAAACTAGAAACACCCATCGGTCACCCGTTCCATTACTTTTGCTCACTTGAAAACATCTCGATGTAAACATCATGAAATAAAAGCTGCACTTCTGAACGTTTGTCTCATATTCATTTTTTAATCTGAAAGCAAAATGTCCTTAGTACACATTACAACAAAAACCATGGGACTTAATTTGCCACTCCAATGCGTTTTCTTTTTGTCCTTGAGGACTGGAGCTCCCCGTCAGTTACTTGAAATGGAGGGAATTGATTTGTTTTGTTTAGTCGAATCCAGAAGTCAAACTTGTAAAACCTGAAATTTATCACGTGAAAAAGAGAAATATTTTCACGTTGAAAGGTGAAACATATCACGTTGGGATGTGATACTAAGCTTTTATTTTCTGGTGTGGCAGCAAAACGCTTCCAGAGGAATGTAAGCGTAACTGCGACGAAATCAACTTTGACAGCCCGGCGACTAGTTCCAGAATTAGCCCCCTAGCGCGCTAATGCTAAGGGATACCTTTGGCTAAAGCCACGGTGGAGTTCTCCGTGTCGATGGTGTACAAGACGCCCTCGTAGCGGATCTCGGCCTTGGAGATGAGGCTGATTTTGCTGCCGAGGTAGGGCGTACCGCCGCTCATGTTGTCCTCCTAAAGGTCTAAACGATTTCGTGACGACGAGCTTGTTCAGCGTCGACAACGACGTCAATTTCGCGGCGCTACATGCTAACGTGCTAACGTGCTACCAACAGGGCTGCTATCCATCGTCATCCTCATCCGCCATTGACAGCCCGCGGCCGCGAAGGATGATGGGAAACTGTTGCACAGCGCGGGCAGCTAGATGTAGATTAGCAAGAACGGCGACCGGAGCGCGATTTGCCAACGTGGAAAGAAACAGAAATGTTGCTCGTTATGTCACGACGCCGCCACGGTAATTCATGATAATAAGCAAGACAATCATCGAATGTCTTTGGGCGTCAATCCACGTCAGTTGACGGCGCAAAAATATATTGCAGGAGTCACTTCGGAGAGAGTAAAAGCCGCGGCTCGGGGATGTCATCACTCTTCATTTCAACGAATGCGTTATAATCAATTCCATATTTTTTTTTTAATAGCAGTCTCTATTTAATGTATTCGGTTTGAAAGAAAACGAAATCAGACACGTGAATACACTGAAATAGATCCCAAATCATCCCTGAAAAAGTAACCAGTCATGTTCAGTGCTCCTTGTTTTCAAATGATATTACCACAAGCTCATTTGACTGATGGTCCTTTGTGTTTTATCAAAATAAGACATTGATATAAAAATGTATTGTATTTGCAAACATTTGCTTTTACTTTGGAAAACTACTAAAGGTTGATGAGTACATCACCCCCTCATGTGATCTTGCCTCATTGTTGTTGTTTAAAATCACTCAACAATACCAAATAGTCCAAAACAATTGGTTAATATACAATGATTGGGGTCTTTCTAATTCACTTTCGTTCAAAATATTTTTTGATATCAGATTATCTGATTAATTGATGGGATAACAGTCAGAATAATCAATTTTTAAAATGTAGTGTAGTATTTTTGAATTTAAGACGTACATGTGTGTTCAACCCTGCAATCTATGTGCAACCCTGAAGTATTCTGCCAATATTCCAAAGTGATACATTCTGGAAAGATGTATAAAAATAAGGTGATATTGACTGTGGTTTCAGTCCTCATCGAAACATGATTGCAACACAACTAAACCAGACTTTCTTCTACATTTGATAATAACGCATTTGAAAATTGACATCCACAAATTCGGTTGTCGTAATTAAAAGCTGATTTTTTTTAGAATGGAACCAGAAAATACACAAACACCATACTCAACTCTAAAAACAACAAAAAATACCTAAAGTTAGTCGAAAGTTCGTGTTTAATTCATTGTCTGTCTGATTTGCTTTTTTGTGTATTGAGTTTTCAATAAAGATAGTCAGAAAAAAATATCACTTTTCACGTTTACAAAAAAGAGGCGAAATCGAGAAAAATTTAAAATATCTCAAGAAAAGGAAAAAACAATCATTGTACAACCGCCTTTTGGTTTATTTAGTTACGTAATTCCCTGAAGAATGTGGAGTCCTTCGAGTGGATCTAGTTTCTGTCTTTCTATACTGAAAAGCAACGCGGGTGCTCGGCGCATGCGCAAATTCTAAAACGCGATTTGCACAAGGGGCCAGCATCAAGATGGCGGGAGCCTCCGACCCGCTGGAGGACATGCTCTTCAATGAAGTAGACGAGAAGGCAGTCAGCGACTTAGTTGGCTCTCTCGAATCGCAACTGGGGGAGGCCGAAGGCCCTGCCGCGTCCTATTCCGCCGGCAAACGCGAGGGAGCTCAGGCCGCCGCCACTCACTTCTCAGGGAAAGTGCGCGAGCAAGAGCCGCAACAAGGACACCCGGGGGCGGCTTTAAAGCTCCAGCCTCCCGCCGCTCAGCTTCTCCCCTCATACTCTTCTACCTCCGGCGGCGGCGGCGGCGGGAGCGCGGCTCCAGTCGGTGGCGGCGCCGGCCCCGAGACGTTCGGTCCGGCTGCTTCGAGCTCGCCCGTCCGCGCGCCGACAGTTCAAACTTTGAGTACCCAGCCCGCCGCTGCCGTTAGCTTCCAGCGGGCTGCCGAAGCCAGCGGCAGGACGGCGTCGCCCGGCTTGCAAAGTTTGAACGGTACCGCGGGAGCTGTCAAGTTGCTCAGCTCTGCCGCCTCAACAACGACGACGACGACCACAACAACGACGACGACGACGGGGGCGACGGCGACAACGACGATGGTGGTGACAGCAGCGACGGCGAATAGCCCCCTTTCGGTCATGGCCGCCCCGGCCAACTTCCTTCCCGGAGCCCAGTCCGCGGCTCCCCCCGCCCCCCAGCACAGACTCCCCAGCGCGGCTCAGAACGGCGTGGAGTCCAAAGGGGGATCCGTGGTAACCCCGGGGGCTCCCTCGCCGTCTCAGGTGGTGAACCACAGCAAGATGCTGGTGCCGGGTCAGCCCGCTTCCGGGAACTCGGTCATCCTGACTAGCACCCCGCCGCCCCCTGCTACAGCCTGCTCGCCCGTCGCACAGCCCCTCGTCTCCCCAGCGGTCAAGCCGGCCGTCAACGGGCTAGGCCAGGCTGCAGTGAGAGCAGCCGGCGCCGTCCACCTCCAGAGAGCCGGGACGGCGACCGGGAGCGTCCGTCCGGCTGCCCCTCACCCCCTGTTGGCCGTCCGGCCTCAGCAGCAGGCAACCATCCAGCTGCCCCCCGGGTTCACCATGCCCGCAGGTGAGCAGCTTGACCAACCCACACAACTCCCAAATATTCGGATGGAAACCAGTCACCCGTCCATGTTTGTCGTGTGTCAGGTATGGTTCTGGTCCGCATCGAGACGGGTCAGTTGGTGATGGTGCCGCAACAGGTCCTGGCCCAAGCGCAGGCCAAGACGCAGCAGAGCCCCGGCCTGACCGCCGTCCCACAGAGACCCGCTGGGCCCACCGCGCCCGCCGCCATCCGGGTCAGCACCGCCGCTCCGGTGAGTCGTGATGACACCGCCCTGATGCAAAAGTCGCAACGCGCGCCAGGGGTGTCGCGTCTGATTTTGTGTGGGTGGGCGGGTGTGTGTGCGCACAGACTCCCGTTTCACCTCAAAACATCCGTCTGGCGACCCCCCCTCACACCAGACTTCAGTCTCCCTCCTCCTCGTCCTCGCCATCCTCGTCCTCCTCGGTGCAGGTGAGACGCTTTCTCTTCTTCCAGTCTAATCCTAGCACGAGCTCGAAGGCAGTGGCACGCGACGACCACGACGACTCACAAGTTTCAATGTAAAATATCTGCCAATCATCTCTTGTGGTGCGGCGTATACACTTGTTAGTAAGTGCGAAATTAGACGATAAAAACTCGACAAAGTTTGTGGCTTTATCACTTCAATTTTTCATGTTTCGTGAAACAATGATATGGAAACTTGAGTGCTCACCTTATGTCACTGCTGTATGAATAAATAGTGCACACATTAACTGTATAAAAAAAATGAAGCCTACTAACCCCCCCCACCCCCCCACCCCCATTATGATTTAAAAATTGCATTCTGCCACAATGCCATTTTGATTTGAATTGAAACAATGTAAATGGAACGTTATTGGTGAGAGCAGCAGAAGAATCGTTTATGGAAGTCAGTCCGCGATTGTTTCTTTTTTTTTTTTCTGCGTTGATTTCTTATGCAGGCCTTTCAAGTGCTTATTCCATATTTTGTGAAAAAATCCTCAAAGGAGTTGGCCGTCAGCATAGTGGGGGGGGGGGGTGCAATATCGTGGCACTGTGATTTCATTTTTGTTCTCTTTCCAAAGGCCATCACGGTGACCTCCGGTGGCGCCGGTGTCTCGGTGAAGATGGCCCCGCCCCCGAAGGTGCAGCCGGCCTTGGCGGCAGAGGTCACGACTGCCGCGCCCACGGCGACGGCCACCGCCGTCAAGCCGTTGGCGGCGGCGGCGGCGCGGTGCCGGTGCCGCGCCCGGCGGCAGCAGAGTGACGCTGGTGTCGCAGGTGCGTCCGTTTGGTCGAGGGTTGCGGCGGCGAACGGGTCGGGAAACGTTCTGTTGTGCTTTGATGTGGACAGGAAATGCAGGAAAACGTGAAGAAGTGCAAGAACTTCCTGGCCACGCTCATCAAGCTGGCATCGAACAACTCGCCCTCGCCGGACACTTCCAAGAACGTTAAAGCGCTCGTCCAGGACCTCCTCGTACGTTAACGTGCGCGCGTGTATGTGTGTATACACCCCCGGGGTAATGTGTGTGTTGGCGTGCGCGCAGGATGCAAAGATTGAGCCTGAGGAGTTCACGAGTCGTCTGCAGGCAGAGCTGAAATCATCCCCGCAACCGTACCTCATCCCCTTCCTCAAGGTGGTCACCGTCAGCCCGAATCCTGAACGAATCGCAAGAAGCAGTCGGTGTCGATCATCTCCCGTCAATCATTGACCCTCCACTGTTTTGCGTCTTCAGAAAAGTCTTCCCGCCTTGCGTCAGTCACTTCTCAGCAGCCAGCAGTCGCTGATCACGCCGCCCGCCTCCAGCTACGCCCCGCCCATGAACGCCGCCATCCGACCGCGCTTGCCCGTCGGAACGCCCGGCGTCCGGATGAACGCGCCGCTCGCTACCGCGACGGTGGTGGGGAAAGATTTGCACTTTTCCTCGCATGTTTTTTTTTTTTTAATGAAACCAAAATAAACAATTTGATTACAATGTTGTTGTTGTTTTTTTAAGGCGATGGGTCGCGGCGCGATGCAGGCAGTTCGTGCACCCATAGTGGTGGGCGTGAGAACTCCAGGTGAGTGTTGTGCAGGTCTTCCTTCCAGCAGGTGTCAGCGCGACGCAATCGGCTCACCGCGCCGACCTTTTGCTTGTTTTGCGCAGGCGCTCTGATGAGAGGACCCGCCGC
Organism: Hippocampus mohnikei; assembly: GCA_026261675.1. Classification (NCBI taxonomy): domain Eukaryota; kingdom Metazoa; phylum Chordata; class Actinopteri; order Syngnathiformes; family Syngnathidae; genus Hippocampus; species Hippocampus mohnikei. The sequence continues at coordinate 1,461,670 of JAKGUB010000330.1, forward strand.
CATGGTCGGTAAGAGCGTGGTCACCTTGGCGGCGCCAGCCAATCAGAAGAAATTGGGAGACCCGGGGGGCGGGACTTTCAGGTGAGTCGGGAATTAAATCGGCTATTTTCCACTTTAAAAAAAAAAAAATGTGTTATGCAAAATTCATATATTTTAGCGGGGAAAATTAATAAGACAAGTTGGAATTTAAGAATTAAAAAAATAAAATTTTCTATATTTTATACAGCCTTTGCTCTTCGCTCCTGTGATGGTTTGCCTTGTGCTTAAAAAAAAAAAAAAATTGTGGATGTGGACAAAATTGTAGGGGAGCCCCGTTCAGGCTTTTGAGACTTGACTTTGTTGCAGAGACGACGACGACATCAACGACGTGGCCTCCATGGCCGGTGTCAACCTGAGCGAGGAGAACGCCCGCATCCTGGCCACCAGCTCCGAGCTGGTGGGCACCAAGATCCGTTCGTGCAAGGACGAGGCCTTCCTGCCCGCCGGCCTGCTGCACCGACGCATCTTGGACACAGGTGAGCGGGTGCAAAAGGCAAACTTGTCAAGATGGCGCCAAAGAAAAGAGCAAAGCTCCGGGTGGCTGATCAGAAAGGTTACGCGTGCTCGGTTGACGAATTTTGCCGACTCGTTTCACTTCCGGGCCGTCACTTGGTGCTTTGTGTTGCCAGCAAGCCTGCGATTATGCTCCCATCACCAGGATTCCTGGAGAAATCTTCAACAATTGGAAAAACAAGGCCTTCGTTGGGATTCAAATGCCTTCAAATAATCTTTCCAAAGTCTTCAAAATGATAACCAAGGATTCAATGATTGGAAATAGTCATTCTTTGAAAAACGATTGACTGACTGACACGTGGCAACGCCATTTGACTTTTTCAAACCAGTTGAGTTCTTTACATCATCTCTTGTCCGTCGTTTTGTAAACCGGTGGTGTTTATTTGCTCGCTAGGTGAACCGCGCGTCGAATTTTCGAAGGTTTGCAAAGCGGCGCCGCGCCGCCCTTGCGCTTGACGAAGTGACGAGTTGTTTTGCCGATGCTGTGTTGCGTGATCAGCTCGCAGGCTCGGCGTGAGCGAGGTCCCCCCGGAGGTGGTCAACTTGGTGTCGCACGCCACGCAGTCGCGACTACGCTCGCTGCTGGAGAAAGTCACGGCGCTGGCTCAGCACCGATCGGACGCAGTTAAGGTGACGCAACGACGCAGTAACGACCCCCGACCCCGAAATCCGATGACGGTCGCGCGAAATGCCCGCGACGCGAGAAGTGTACCCCCCGCTGACCGGGAATGTCACGGCGCGCTTGCGATTGCGGCCAGGACGAAGAGCATCACGAGCAGACGAGCGACGTTCGCTCCCAGCTGCGCTTTTTCGAGCAACTGGAGCGTCTGGAGAAGCAGAGGAAGGACGAGCAAGAGAGGGAGATCCTGCTCAAGGCCGCCAAGGTCCGACGCACGCCTCCGAACGCGGCAGCGCGCCGGGCAACGCTCGGGCCGACCGCCCTCGGCTTCATTTGCGTGTGTGCGCGTTTGTTTGGCAGAGTCGAGCCAGGCAAGAGGATCCCGAGCAGGCCCGTCTCAAGCAGAAGGCCAAAGAGGTTCGTCAAAATGACCGCCGATACCCGCAGCCGCACGATAAGCACTCGGAGGGAGACGAACGGGGATCGGGAAAACGGGATTTGATCTTTGAACGAGTTTGACGTTTTCTGTTGACAGATGCAGCAGCAGGAGTTGGCTCAGATGCGCCAACGCGACGCCAACCTGACGGCGCTCGCCGCCATCGGGCCCAGAAAAAAACGCAAAATGGACTCGCCGGGCGGGGGCGGCGCTGCTGCCGAGGTAACGCCTCACTGCCAAAAAGTGCACGTGTTAACGGGTTCACCGGTTAATCAACAATGGATTTGCAAATTAGTCCTTTTTTTTTTTAATCATTAATTCATCGAATTGCTTCTTATTGCACCAACGCAATATTCATCAGAAGTCACATCACACACACACACACGAGATAAAGGAAAAGGATGAGTGGACACTTGAGTTCATCGACCCGACTCAAGGAACGGTAAATGAGCACACACGTTTTCGGTGGCGCGAATGTGACGTGCTCCTCTGTCGGCAGGTGTCGTCCGGGTCGTCGGCGGCCTCGTCCGCGTCGTCTTTGTCCTCGCCGCGGCAGCCTTGGCGTCAGCGCATCACCAGAGTCAACCTCAGGGATTTGATTGTTTGTCTGGAACAGGACGGCAGCACCGCACGCTCGCTAATGCTCTACAAGGCACTGCTCAAGTGAGGACGCACCCCCGGACCGCTCCCTCACACTCTAGGAGTCGAGGTGGACCCGCACCCTGGACGCCCCCCCTAGTCAAACCCCCCCCAGCCCCCTCCCAAGATCATCCGCTGACGTGTGCCTTCCCCCGTCGCCACAGCAACACTTCCCGCAGTATCACGTGACCACATGTGGGGGGCCGGGTCAGACGGCGGCCGTAAGCGTTCGGCTTAGCGTCGGAGCTAACAAGCGACAGCTCGGATTTGGTGGCAGCCCATCTGTAAAGGCGTCTTGGGCTAAATGCGTGCGCTAGGTTTCAGAACACGAAAATGGGGTTCTGCCCACACACACACACACCAGAATCGAACCCATCAGAGGTGAGCCGGCCGATCAACATCATGACCTGATCATCAATGACATGCTAGCAGTGACAGGAACTTTTTCCATGTAACACTCAAGCTAGCTGACAGCTTTGCTAACATGCTAAAGTACGGACGGCGGACACGCGGTGATTGTCCAAGTCAAGTCGGTCGGCGGAGAAAGCAGAAAGAGGCGGCGCCCCGCAGCCGCTTCGGTTCTGGCCTCCTGCGCAGTGCCACAGCAGCACACTTTCTTTCCACTTTGATCTTGTAGTGCGAAATGCAGTTTTTCTTCACTTTTTAAGACTTTTTGCAGGTTTTTAATGTTTTCTTTCTTTTGGTTCTCGTGACGAGCGCCGGTCGGTCGGTCGGTGCCAACTTTTACGATTATTTATATTTCCTACATTCTCTACTCAACCATGGACTTTTACACCTGTTTGTACCTTTACTCAAATGAAATAAAGACCTTTGGAAAGTGCGCACGAGTCACATGAGCGGGCAGTGATGTCACTGTCATGATGTCATTGCACACGGGCGTCTCCATGGCGATGGCTGGGCCCAGCAAAGTTTTGCGCTCAAAACGATGCTAGTAAAAATAAGTTGGGAAGAAATACCATTTATGCTCTTATTTTGAAATGATTCGTAATCAATCAAAAAGAAAGTTTGCTGGTTGAAAAGCATCGGCAAGATGCAATGAATTTTTTGCATTTTCCAAAGTCGGATATTGTAATCATCATACATCTGTTTTGACATTGCGCCTTTCAAAAAAGTCAAATGGGCTTTACAACCCCCCCAAAAACAAAGACAGACCAAACAAATAAACAGGTGAAATGGTTAATGGTGTGATGAAAGAGGTCCGTTTTGAACAGTTTTTGGAATGATGTGGAGGGGGGAGTTCCTGTCCCCCAAGGTCCGAAGTACTGTACAGGGATTTCGGCGTGCTGCACAGAGTGTGGGCGGGTTTTGAGGGATTTGTTGGCGATGAGCAGGATCTTGAAGCGGGATTGCTGTTGTATGGGTGGCTGTGGCTGCAGACAAGTGGTGAAAATGACGGGATCTTACAAAATGGTCCGCAGAGTTCCCGAAGCAAAAATTCTCAGGTCAGCGTCGAGGTGACCGGCGATGAATGGACTTGTGAGTGCATGGAAAATGATTGACACTTGATCTGTAACGCCTTGTGCACCTGGTAGGTGGTTTTTCTTTGGGCATGGTGGTTTACTTTGAAAACAAACTGCAAACTAGCCATTAAATGATTATTAACCAGCTGAACAGCTATTCTATTAAATAACTGGCTACAGGTATACTGCATTGACATTTTTATTCCTTAGAGAATGCGGTTAGCTCGGTGTTTGGACAAAGATCGAGTTTGTGGAAGATTAATGGCGTTTCGTTGAGTTCAGAGAGACTTGGGAGAGTCCAAAGAGTGAGCGATTGTCATGACTCATGAGGTACCGTGCAAGTGGACGTTGGTGACACGCCGGTTCCCTATGTCGTGCAGGATTCGCTCATGAAAGCGTTGAGCGTGTTCATAATGCTCGAACTGACCCACCTAACTTCGAAGTGACGTCACGCAGGAGGCAACCAGGAAACCCACTGCTGAAAGAGTCATGTTTATGATTTGAATGAATGCTGATTGTGCCATTTGGTCGGGCACTTGACAACCACTTCTTACAAGAGGCAAAACGTTCTCACTTCAAGTTGTTTATTTGTCACGCTAAGCCATTGTTCCATGCAAAACTGGCGTGTGAAATACTTGATTGAACAACGAACGTCCGCCGACCTAGCTAAATGCTATCACGCAGTACTGTATAAGCCAGACATGCTAATCAAAATTAGCACCCATGTTACGGAAAAGAATAAAGCTTCTAACAACACGCACGCAAGGTGTTGTCTACTTATCTTGTATGATTACTATTCGCGAAGATAAATGAAACAACGGCATGACAGCGCTTATGTGAAGCTCTCTTCAGCCTGCTAACCCACGGCGAGGTTGGTGACTCGCAGCCATAGCAACAGCTTGGCTCCCGGTGATCGATCGCTTTTCTTTTGTGTGGGGCGTAAAATCATTGGTTCGTCAAGATTTGCGGGAACCTACAAACACCTTTTCCGCCCTCTCTCCCCGGCTGTTACGTTACAGCCAACAATGACATGCGTACAAGTGAGACGAAGGCAAATGACGTTTTGTTGGGGTTAGCCTTTCGATCTGTCCAAACGGCAATGCATTGTGGGAGAAGCAGAAAAGGCCAAAAATACACTTACAACAAATAAGCAAAAATACCACCTAATGCCAGTTTTCTAAGAGAGTGGTAAGAAGACTAGACTGATTAAATCCCACCCCTTCTCCATATTGTCCATATTTATATATCTATCCTTCATCTATACGAATAAAAACACTGAAGATAATAATAGTAATGGTGACCATAAAAGTTACCATTGCATGGTGATAACATGAACTATTATTGTTATTAAATGCCATCATTATAAATCAACACAGACGGGACAGAAAACAGATCCAAAGAGCCAACAACAAAAAAGAGTACTAAACAAGCGTAAACCTACATATATAAATAATCAGAAACACTCCTGAGCACCTCGTAACCATTACATCTCCATTTCATCGTGATACTAGGACTTTTGTGTTTTGTTCGGAATTGATTCATTTGTATCCATTGTTTTTAGACCGACCTCACGTAAACTGATCATCATTTTCATCGTTTCACCCCAGACACCCGAGAATGACATCCTGTTTGTGCCAATGTCATTTTCTTTATGTTTTGTGCTAACGTGACTAAAATGATGTCCAAGGGAAATGTCTGCACGACAAAAGGTGCAAACTCATATGACAAGTTCTTCTCCCGGTTGAAATCAGCAAAACAGAAGAACTCTTTGTCTTAGGAACAACCGCATGTTTGGAAGTGAAAGCGATCTTCCGTGGAATCAATTCTTGTGACGCTTTTTAAACGCGCCCGCGGTGGCCGGCCAGCGCACTTCGGTAGTGACGTCACAGCCCCATCGACAAACATGGCGGCGACGCTGAGCAGAAGCTTCTTTGAGGTCTGCGCGTTTGAGCGGGAAGCCGTCCAAAGGTTCCGAGATGTCCAAATCAAACTCGGTAAAGTCAACCCACGCCTGGATTGTGTCCTGTTGAACGCGTCCGACGTTTGACAACAACCTAGTTAGACAAAAAAGACATTACGCAGACGGCACATGCTAACAGGAGCCAGCGGCCGATTACGCTCTGCGCGCGCGTGTGTATGAATGGACCGCAACTTTAATCGTGTTTAATTTTGTTGTGTACATATTTGATGAAGCGACATCGGCATGTCCTTAAATACCTTAAACGCAAGTTCTACAATAGATATAAATCTTTGTGTATTTGTAAATGAAAATATTTAGACGAGACCGCCCCCCATATTGAGGCACTTTCAATATTTTGGCCATGGTGACATTTTTATTGTCAGCCAAACGGAGAAGGGCTTCCCAGAGTAGTGGAGGAGATTTGTCGGGAGATTTGGTGGCGTTTCCCCGTCAAGACCTTTTTTTCGGCACTCCAAAAAGCCACGGCCTGATTTTCAAAGTTGGTGTGATGTGCGCAGCTCCAGCGCCCGCTGCGGGAGCCGTGAAATTTCCAGATTCTGCCGGCGCCTTCCACTATGACACCGGCGGCGGTGACAAAGTGCACTCCATCACCAGCAACAGATTCATCTCATGGTCAGCGGCTCTCATCTTATTTTTATCGGGATTTGCATTAAGATGACCTTTATTTGGATTGTCAATGTCAATTGCTCGGCGTGCTATATTGAAGTTGTTTCTTGTTGTTGTTTGCGTGGCGCTGATGTTGTGAGCAAGCAGCCGTTTATTTCCGGAAGAATGTGGCGCCACTTGGTGGCTGAGTTTAGCCAGCTCCGTAAATGATCTTCGGCTTTTCTCCTATATTGCTTCCCGTTTGCCTGGCGTGGCCGGTCAGGACCACTTCGGGCGACGCGGTGCAGCTGACGGAGCACTCGTTGGACGGCAACCTGCTGAACAACGCCGTCCGGCTGCGCTTCGCCCACTGCCAGGTGATGCCCGGGGGCGTGGCCGTGGCTGAGACCCCCAACAACGTGGTGGTCCTCGTCGCCACCAATCAGAGCGTCCACAGGATGCTGCTGCCGCACCCCAAGCGCATGTATCGCAGCGTAAGTCCTCTTATTGTTTCTCACGGCCGACATGACGTGCCGCACTCGCGTGGTTGCGGTGTTAACGCCACTTGTTCCCGTTCAGGACGTGGTGACGGAGCTCCACTTGCAGTCGGTGTTGACGGACGTGGGCAAGCTGAACTCGGAGGACGCGTGTCACGGCGCCGCCATCCCCGCCGCATTCTCCCCCGCCGGCGGCGCGGCGGGAGTGAGCGCCGTGTGGCTCACGCGGCACGGGGACGCCAACTACGCCTTAGCCTCGCCCGCGGGGCGTCGTGGTCGTCACCCTGCCCGCACATGCGTCGCGAGGTGCGGCGTGCGCGCGCTGACGTCTCGAATGCGTGCGCGTGTGTCACTTTGGTTGTCGGCGTGTCTCGACAGGCGAGGCCTTTGCGACGGAGCTGAAGACGAGCTGGATGATGCGTCGTCTGTCGGGGTGGATCCCGAGCGCCATGCGCGGCGAGCAGAGCGCGTGGGACGGCGTGGCGAGCGTCGCGGCCCGGGAGCTGGACGACGACTCGCTGGTCTTGGCCGCGTGTCTGGACCACAAACTGCGCGTGTGGTCGCTTCGGGTGAGACGGCGGCAACACGCGCAAGCGGCCGGCGCGCAGCAGCAAATCATTTTGGGTGCGTGTTCAGGATCAGGCGTGCCTGCTGGAGGCGGACATGTTGGACTACATGCCGCTGGTGTGGAAAGGCGCCGGGCGGTGTTCGGGCGCGGGCCACCGCCTGCGCCTGACCTCGTGCGCGGCCTCCGGCCTGTGCCTGGCCGTGTACCTGGCGGCGCCCCACATGGGCCAGTTTGTGGTACTGCAGCTGATGGCCGACGACAACAACCGCTACAGCCTGGAGCACATCTCCTCGCTCTTCTGCGCTCGGGTAAGCGGAAGCTTCGTAACGCGAGCGTCTCGCGAAAGTGAACGGCCGCAATGTTTGGCCGCAGGAGACGCCGGTGGACTTCACGCTGACCGCCGGCGACCTTTGGGCCCTGTGGCTGGACGAAGACAACAACGCCGTCGTCAAATGCATCAACTTTGAGCAGTCAGTGGAAAATTGCGCTGCGGCGCTCGCTCCTCCCCCGCGGCTTGCGACTTCCTCTTTCCTTTTGGCAACTTCCTTTGTCCTGTCTGCCATTTCCTCCCTCCTGTACGATTTGGACGTGTTGCCCGCTACGCCCTTTCACGTTGTCTGGCAACAAATTGCCCCTTCCTCTCTGTGAAAAGGCGAGCGTTTGTTGTCGTTGGTCAGGAACGTGTCGGGAAAGTGGAATCAGGTGTTTGCTCAGCCTCGCCCGGAAGAGGAAGTCCACATCGGCGTGGATCAGGACCCCCGAGTGAGTCGTCCGTCGGTCGGTCGGCATCCAGTCGGACGCTTGCCCCGAATAACGCGAGCTTCCCATGTGATGATTGACAGGAAACCTACTTGGATGTCATCTTCTCGCCGCATCGCTTCACGGCGGCGGCCATCGTCAAAGCTCTGCAGGTGAGCGGCTGTTACCGCGGCAACGGGACACTCGGCGTTTGCGTGGGCGACGCTCCTCATCTTGACCGTCGCCTTTGATCAGATCTTCCGGCGAGGTCCCGACGTCCTCCTGGACGTTTCGTGGGAGGGGCTGAAGAAGGAAGTCACGCTGGCCGTGGAGAACGAGGTGAGCGTCGTCAACGTCGTCGGCATCGAGATGGTGAAGAGGAAACGTTTCCTGTTAGCTTCAGAAGAGGAAAGATCTTGTGCCGCCGATTCGATTCTGACTTGATGCCAGTGCGCTGGTACCTTGACATGCCAGTGGATATTTGACCACACTCGAATCTCAAAACACGTGTTTCGCAATTGAAATGGAGATGCAAAAACAGCCCCTTTTTTTTTTACCCCCTATAGAAACCTTGCACTCAACCGCATTGTAGTGTACCCAAAAAAAAGCCAGTAAAAACACGGCCCCCCCTCAAAAAAAGGGCAGTAAAATCACGACCCCCCCCTCAAAAAAAGGGCAGTAAAAACACGCCCCCCCCCCTCAAAAAAAAGGCAGTAAAATCACGACCCCCTCAAAAAGCCAGTAAAAACACGCCCCCAAAAAAGCCAGTAAAACACGCCCCCTCCTCAAAAAAGCCAGTAAAACACGCCCCCTCAAAAAAGCCAGTAAAAACACGCCGTCCCATCCCCCATTTAAAAAAATGCTTTTGGCATTTGGCAAAGCTCCTAACTGGCACATTACTGCCCCCTACTGGCAGCGTCCTTCCACTGCAAGGAAGCTGCTTCCATGCAGTGTGGCGGCGTCAAGGGGCCGTCGATTCTCAAGAGCAAACGTTGCTCACGTGGTGGCTGAAAAACTCACAAGTCAAGGTCACTATTGAGTTATTCCAAATCATATTCAAATGTCGCGGAATGTGTTGCTCTTCCGAGCTGTATGAAGTCACGAAAGGAGCATGCCGTTAGCCATGCTAGTTAGCTGCCCGGTTGATCGTATTTTCTTCGGCGTTACTTGGGCGTTTGGGCGGGTGCCCACTGCAAATGCATATTCCCGGGAAGCGCACTTTGAGCAGCCGTCACGGCTTTGAAGAATCGGCAAATTCACACGAGGGTTCCTCGCAGCCTCGTTCTGAACGCTTGTTTTGTGTTTGCCTCTCCAGCTCCAGAGCAGCGTGACGGAGTTTGAGTTTTCCCAGGAGGAATATCGCCACCTGCAGGTGCAATTCTGGTCCAAGTTGTACACATGCTGCCTTCAGTACCAGGAGGCTTTGGCCACGCCGCTCGCCATCAGCGTCAGTCCTCACAGTCACATGGCGTGCCTGCTCAAGAAGGTACGCCGTGCCACGCCCGCTTTTGCCTCCCGCGCCTTTTCCTCATCAAGATGAGCGCGCTTGCCCCCTTTTAGGGATTCCTTTCCTTCCTGCTGCCTTGTTTCGCCATCGACCATCTCTACCTGTCCTCTGACGACCACTTCCTGTCGGAAGACGATGTGCCGCTCGCCGAGGGTAAGCCTCGCCGGGCTCGTTCCTTGCGTATGCGCATCGGTTTACCTGACATGCGCGCGCGCGTGCGTGTGTTCAGAATCGTCAGTCGGCGCGGATGTGGCCGCGCTGATGTCGTGTTTGCGCGTGCTGAGGGACGGGGTGTCCTCAGAGATGGCGTCCGACATGGAGAGCGCGCTCCGACACGCCGAGTCGCCCGAGAGGAGCGCCAAGCTCATCCTGGACAAAATGCTGGCGCAGGACAAGTCGGTCGCCCGCACGAACGCGCGGACGTGTCGACGTCATTGTGCTCAACCGTGTGTGTGTGTGTGTGTGCAGTCAAAACGTGGTGGAGGACATTCAGAACAAACTGCAGGACGTTTCCAACCCGACGGCGGCCATGTTGGTTCTGCTGACGGAGTTGGACCTGGAGACGGACTTGGACTATGGGGACGGTCCACTCTTACCGGGTATGGCCTCCATCCTTGCCTTCCTTTCTTCCTTCTGTAGGTTCCGAGAAGTCCAAATCAAACTCGAATTTATTTTCTGGCTGTCCTCTCAAGTTTGTTTTTGAGTTTTCAAGGATTCAAGGCCTTGCACTTTCCTCACAAATCAAGGATACAAAGCTCCAAAGGCTTTTTGTTGTTGTTGTATCAACACACATTGTGTGTGTGTGTGCGTGTGTGTGTGTGTTCTAGGTGAAAGCACGAGCGTGCGCGTGAGCGCGTCTCAGTTGTACTCGAGCGCCACCGCCGTGTCGCTGGTGTGCCACGCGCTGAGCCACGTGAGCGCCACGCGGACGCTCCTCTGCAGGGACGCGCTGCTCCTCCTCAAGCTCTGCCTGCGCCTCGGCGAACACGTACGTCAACGCGCCGCCGCCGGCATTTCCCCCGCCTCAAAATCAGACGGAGACGCTCACGGGAGGCTTTTGCGTGCGGCAGGTGTTGCCGGGCGGAGGCCCTCAGCTACTTCAGATCCAACAGGAAGTGATCCCGCGCACGTCCCAGCTCTTGTCGTCGTACTTCCTGCTCCGCCACCTCAGCCGGAGCGTCAGCGTGCAAGTAGCGGACGACGCCGCGTGAGTGCCCCCGCCCGCGCGCGCTCGCCCGGAGCCGCTTCCGCTTTTGACCTTTGACCTCCCGCTCCCCCCCTTGTTTCTCCAGAGACGCCAACCTGCAGCACCTCAGCGCCTTGCACCTCAACGACACGCCCGCGCTCATCAACAGCGCCGCAGGTTGGCCACGGCGCAGCCTCAAGCGCACACGCGCTCCCGTCCGTCCGTTTGAATGCGGCCGTTAACGCGTTGTGTCTGCACGCGTCCCAGCGGTGAGTCGGCAGTCGGCGGTGGAGATGTTCTACCAGAGCTGCGGGCGCAAGCTGGCCGTCCGTCACGTCTTCTCCCAGAGTGCGGCGGCGGCGGGCGGCCCCCCCGCCGCCGCCGCCTGGAACGACTCGATGGCCAACGTTGTGCAGATGCTCGCTCAGCTGCTGTATCCTCACCGCCGTCGCCATGACGATGGGCGGGCGGGCGCGCCGACGCGGCGGATGCCTCGTGCGTTGTCTGAACTTAACGCTCGCGTCGCAGCTGGCCCAGCAATTCCAGCTTCAGCTTCCCAGAATGCCTCATGGCCAACTGTCAGTACACTCAGCTGCAGGACTACGTGCGTCTGATTGCCCCGTGGTGCCAGGTCAACGTCGGCTCTTGCCGTTTCATGTTAGCTCAATGCTACCTCGCCAATGGCGAGGGTCACAAGGTGAGCGGACGCGCACGCGGCAAACCTCTCAAAGGGGTTGGCGGCGCCTCGCGTCAACGATTCACCGCTTCCCGACTTCCCGTCAGGCCTTGCGGTGCTTCCAAGAAGCCGCCACCGAGGTCGGGAAGGAAGAGTTTCTCACGAGGTTGACGGGAGCCGAGGACGAGCGAGCCGCCGCGTGCTCGCCCGCGTTGCGCTACTACAACAAGGTCGGCGCTGGCGCCGACGCGAGCGGACGGCGCCACTGCGAAAAGCCGGCGCGCTGACGCCGACAGATGGCAAAAAGATTGCTGCTAATGCTAACCGCTAACGGACTGTGCGTGCGTGCGTGCGTGCGTGCGTGCGTGCGTGCGTGCGTGCGTGCGTGCGTGCGTGCGTGCGTGCGTGTGTTTGTTTCAGGTGCTGCGTCTGCTGGAGGACGTCGGTCTACCGGAGCTTGTGATCCAGTTAGCGATGTTAGCGTTAGCGGAGGCCGTCAATGACGTCAGCAGTCAGGTGACACACACACACACACACACACACACACAGGATGGGCGGAATCTTGAAGTCCAATTAGCACAATCCCCCCCCCTCAAAAAAACAAACAACCCAAAAAAAAAAAACTATTTTTGTGCGCAGGCGGCCTTGTGGACCAGAATCTTCAAGCATCATTTGGACCTCGGACACAACAGTGAAGCTTACGAGGCTTTGATCCAGAACCCGGACTCCAGCATGTGAGTGCGCACATACGTGTTGCATGCGCGCACATGTGACACACACACGCGTGTGTGTGTGTGTGTGTTTGCGTGCAGGCAGCTGGACTGTCTCCGTCAGCTGGTGGTGGTCCTATGCGAGCGAGCTCAGCTTCACGACTTGGTCCACTTCTCCTACGTCAACCTGCACGACGAGGTCGGGAAAAGCCAGCGCTTTTGACGAGACTTTGGTCACGTGACCGTCGGCCCCGCCTCCTTCACGTCCTTGCCTCCGTCTCATCAGGTGGTCGGAATCATCGAATCGCGGGCGAGGGGCGTCGACCTTCTCGCGCACAACTACTACGAGCTCCTCTACGCCTTTCACATCAACCGACACAACTACAGGAAAGGTACGCATGTGCAGGCGCAGGCGCAGGCGGTGTTCACACGCGCGCGAGCTGAATGGCTTTCTCTGTGCGCGTGTAGCGGGGACCGTGATGTTGGAGCTGGGTGTGCGTTTGGGGCGCGAGGTTTGCTCGGTGCGCGGCCTGAAGAAACAGGTCAACTGCTTCCTGGCCGCCATCAACTGTCTGCGCCTCATCCGGCCAGAGTACGCCTGGATGGTTCTGCCCGTCTCCGAGGTACGCATGCATGAGCCACGCCCGTCGTGCGCGCGACGGGCGTGGCTCATGGGATTTTTTTTGTTTTGTTTGTTTTTGTTGCAGTCCGAGCATCCGGGAGCGTCTCCCAAACGAAACTCTGACGGCGAGTTTGTGGGCCCACCAGGTCAGACTTGACACCTGTCAATCAACACCAAGTGTGTCGTATCGGCGCCAGACTCGTTGAACCGCCGGGGGGGGGGTTGTACTAATTGGGGAATGTTTCAGCCAATAAGAAGAAAGGTTTCCAAAAAAAAAATTATGTGTGATGTCACTTCCTGTTTGCCAGTCAAGCGCCAAGTGGACATTTTGGAGCTACGCGACCTGGAGAAAGAGTTCATGATGGCGACCTGTCGACTGGCGCTGGTGCAACATCAGCCGCGGGCGGCCGCCGTCGTAGGTACGCAACGCACGCGACTCTTCGGCCCACGTCGTCCAACCGCCCCCGCCGTTAAAAGCGCGGCGCTCGCGTGCGCCCCCTTGTGTCCAGTCGGCACCGGTCCTAGTGAGTTGGTGCGCCTCCTGCTGGACGCCGGACTCTTCACGTGCGCCCGGCAATTGTGCGGCGTCTTCAAGCTGCCGCTGGCGCCCCTCTTCGAGGCGCTGACCTTCAGGTGAGTCCTGAGGAATTCTTTTGTCATTGACTATGCAACAGCAGTGGCTCCACCCATAAATCCATCCTCGACCTCGGGTCACAGCGGCTTTGAAGCTGCATGACCAGCTCTGAGAAGGGCGGACCGCTTTGATGAGAATCTCGTGGGTTTGCTAGCACGTGACCGCCATCTACTGGCAGGTGTGCATCTGTGAAGTTGCTTGCACGTTTGAAATTGTCAGCGCCGCGGCCTCATGCCCTCCCCCAAAAACTAAATGGACTCTTAATTTTAATCTTTTGTTTTGGTGGGTTTTTTTTGAAGGAGGAAAAATTAAAAAGTACAGATGTTAGCATTATCGTGACGAGTCATCGTATCGTTGAAATGTGAAATTGGCCAACGAGTCGATGCTGTCGTGTGTCAAATGGTGGCCAACTGCTTTTGCGTTGCGGTCAGGTGCATCAAGCTTCAGTTTGGTGGCGAGGAGGCTCAAAACGAGGCCTGGCTGTGGTTGGCGGCCAATCAGCTCTCGTCTGTGGTCAACACGAAAGAGTCCAGGTAAGGCTGGCGGGACGCTTCGACTTCACCGGAGAATTCCCGCTCGTGACATCACACTTTTGTTTGTTTTTCTGCAGCGCTGCGGATGAGGCGTGGCGCCTGCTGTCTTGGTTCCTTTCGGAGTTTCCGTCATCCAACGGGCTTCACCACCGCCAAGTTCTTGTCAAGCTGCTGTCGCACGGCGTCCCGCCACCCGATTGGCTCGTCAAGTCCTACAAAGTAAGACTATTGATTATAATAACGCTCTACTGGCCGGATTCCCCCAAAAGAGCATCAAACAGCTGCAGGTCCCATATTGTGCAGCTAATAACGGGGATGTAGATGTGGTCGGACTGCGTCAATCCGACAAAGCTCCGTTCTTGCCCGACACAGGAAGTGGATGCAGCGGCTTTGCTGCGTCTCTATTTGAACTTCGACCTGCTGGACGCAGCGGCCGAGTTGGTGATCGAGTACGTGGACGCGCTGTTGGGACGAGGGCACCAATACTTTGGGATCAAGGTAATGCTCGCTGGCACCGCAACACACTCGTCCACGCCCGCTAACGAGCATGAGAACACATGCTCGTCGGCGATTGTTTCGCTCGTCGGCGGCCGACCCGTCGTGACAAGTACCGCGTTTGCCGCTCAGACGCCGCTCTCGGCACGCAATCCGTGCGTTTGGCTCCCGTACACGCCCATCGATCAGCTGATGGCGGCGCTCAAGGACACGCAGACCAACCGAGCCGTGAGTCGTCCCTCCTCCTCGCCTCGCTTCCCCGTTCCCGCGGAAGTGCTTTGTGTTGACGCCGCGGCGTTTTGCTGCCGTTTCAGCTTTACGAGCGACTTGCTGACAAACTGGCCGACTATCACAAGATGGTGGACAACGCCACCAGGATGGTGCTCGCCAGTCGTTAAACCTTTGACCTTGAAAGCTTCTGCATGTACATATCAATTTTTGTTACCTGATGAGAAAATAAATTGTATTATGAAAAATGAAGCGGTGTTGGTTTTCATTTGAAATTGGTCGAGCGGCGCTCAGAGCTCGATTTGGCACACAAGCTGTTGTTTGGCTGACTTTTGCCTTTGACTTGGCGAACTTGCAGCGCCATATGGCGGCACTTTGGCACGCAGACGGCATTTGTTCTGAAAAAAGAGACTGCAATCTGTTTACTGCCACTCCCAGCTGAAGTTGAGCCAAAAAGCAGAGACGACCTTAAAACGAGGCACCCGGCTGAACATTTGGTCCGCTAGCTTCATGCTATTGCTAATTCTAAACGTCCAGACAGAAACGTTGCAGGCGGTATAACAGTATACAATTAATACGGGGAGCGCTTTGGCTCAGAATAACGCACAAGTGAACGGATTGATGCCATTTACCTCCACTTGAATGCGAACGCGTGATTTGAAACGTGGGCAAAGTCATTTCTGGAGGCGCCACCGTCAAATGCTTTGGATGTGTCCAGGTGGGAACGGGAAGCCCTCGAAACTTGACGCCACTTTTCCTGACCCTTGGTTGGACGGATGATGTCATCAACTCAAGCAAGGCCAGATGAGGTGGTCAAGCCTTGCTTTGGAGAATTGTGTCCATGTTTCCAAACGATGCCGAACCAGAATTTGAAAACCTTAAGCCAACTAAGGAACCCAAACCGTAGTTTGAAACCTTAACACGAGTCTAAAACGCTACACAAATCCTGACCGAAGTTTGAAAAGCTACGTTGAAACCCGAAGCCGAGATTGGAACCCTCCCCATTGTTTGAAACGCCAACTCTAGTTTAAAACCCACATTGAAACCCTAAATCGAGTTTCCAGCCCTACTAAGGGAAGTGCGAGGCAAAAACCAGAATCCCAAGAGGGCCGACGCTTCCCCGCAGTCGCCAAGGGGACGGCCACGTCCCGTCACTTTGGAGAGTCAAACGACAGCAGCTACAAAGAAAAGATACTTTTAATGTGGCGCAATCAAAAAAGAAAGTCGTGTACCAGGAAGTTGGAGCAGCATGAACAGAGCTGAATGGAATGCTTGCTTCAGTAATACTGATTTGTACCATAGAAGAAGAAGAACAAAGTCACAAGGCGGCCGCGCTCTTGCTCGGCAGCTCAGTGCTGTTGTGGCGCGTCTTGCGCGAGGTGCCGTCGTCCCGCGGCCGCGCCTTCTGCAGGTTGGACATGGCGGCCGTGCGCTCAATGTCGATGAGGGCGTAGAGCTCGGTGCGGCGCGTGGGCGTGCCGGGCGGCGGCGGCGAGGTGGGGGTGCGCGGCGTGTGCGGGTCGCTGCCGTCCGAGGCGCCCCGGTTGCCGCCCCCGTTGTCCGTCTCCACCTCGATGTAGTTGAGCGTCTTGGGCGGCTCGCCCGCGCCCGGCACCCGGCGGAAGTCAAAGTTGAAGACGGTGGGCCCGTCGGGGCGGCGCCGAGCCGTGTCGGGCCGGTGGGCGCTCAGCGGCGCCGTCACGTTCTCCGTGTTGACGTAGTTGTGCGAGGGCTCCGGGGCGGCCGACAGCGGGAGGGGGCAGCAGTGGGGCGGGCCGTGCGGGTTGAAGCCGTTGAGCGACGGCGTCTTGAGGCCGCCGCCGCCGCCGCCGCCCTCCTCGTCCTCCCAGCTGGACTTGCGCGCCTCCCACACGGGCGGCAGCGCCGGCAGGTTCTCGTAGTCCAGCAGTGCCGTGCGTCGCTGCGCCGAGTTGTTGACGTTCTGCAGATCGGGGGTCAGCGGGGTCGGGCGGCGGCAGTGGGGCGCCGCGCCCAGATCGGCCGCCTCGCCGTTGCTCTCTCGAGTCTCTCCCGCCTCCCGCAGCCGGCGCTGGACCGGCGTGGGGCCCAGCACGAAGCGCGCCCCCTGCGGCTCCAGCAGCACCCGGGGCTCCGGCGGCGGCGGCGGCGTGCTGCCGCCCGCTCGCGGCGGCGGCGGAGGGGTGGGGGGGCGTTGGCCCTCTGAGGAGGTGGGGCTCTCAAGCAGCGGGGCGGTGCTCGGCGGGCTGGGCGGCTCCTCCAGCAGACGCGCCGTGTTCACGTACGTGTGCGCCTGAAAGCTGTCGCAGCGCTCGTCGGACGGCGCCGGGGCGGCGCGCGGCGCGCCGGGCTCTCGTCGGCCACCAGCAGGGGGTGCGTGGACTCCTCGCCCACCGACGGCAGCCGGGTGCTGGCCACCGACGGGTGGCGGCTGGACGGGTGCGACGGGACGTCGCCCGCCGACGGAAGCCGCGACACGCCGTTGGGCACCGTCGGCACCGAGTATCCCAGGGCTGAAACGCACGCGGGCAAGTGTTAGCCGGCGCCCCGCGACAAATCGCTTTGCCGTCTTTGCGGTCGTGTGCGCGTCTACCCGCGGGCGAGAGCGCCGCCCCCTGGTGGCTGGCGTCCAGCACGGCTTCCTCCACGACGCTGATGCTGTGACTGTGCATGATCTCCTGCAGCATGTTGAAGATTTCCTCGGCCCGTGCGCACTTGAACGCAAAGATGCCTGCGTCGCACACGCGCACAACAACAACAACACAAAGACAACAAGGGGCGGCTGTCACATAACGGGATGGGCATCCACGCGACACAAACGACCGTGGATGCCGAGCGAGCGTTCAGAAGTCAAAAATTGGAAGTTGTTCAAGCCCTGGAGTAGCAAAGCGCGCTCCCGCGAGCTGCCTCGAGCGGTAGGTCAAAGAATGACAGATTTAAACCGAACTCAAATTTCCATTTCAATCATAAAATACGATCAACCTGGACGAGTACACAAAACCAAAACCTTCCAACGGCAGTCAAAACACGAACAATCACACGAGGAGGAAGCCGACGAAGCGCAAACGGCATCGGCGGGTCACCTTGTCCCGTCTGACAGCGGCGGCCGCTCTCAAAGGAGAAGAGGTTGGAGTCGTAACCATAGCGGCGCAGGCACAGGTATGGCCACCTGACGTCGTCGCGGCGATGCGTGTGCAGGACCAGCTCGCCGTCCGTCAGCTCCATCACGCCGGCGCCCAGCTCGTTCCCATCGTCGTCCACGTTGATCACCTGCCGACCGATGGCGCGGGGGGGAGCTGCGTTACGGGGGACCGACAATTTGCGCAGCGCGTTGGGCTAAAAACCCCAAGAGATGAACCCACCTTGAATTTACTTTGATGATTATCTGCGATCAACTCTTTGTCTGGACAGCTTGAACAGCTACTACCCATGATGCCTTACTGCACCCGCGTGGCTCGTCTGCGTGCGCAAAAACATCATGAGCATACCGAACCCGCGTGACATCACCGTCAAGGTGGCTGGCTTGAGGACTGACCTAAGGTCTTCCTCCATGGTCAGCGGCGCAATCGTCGGCACGCGAGCCTTTGTCACAGCGAGGATGAGGATAAAGATGAAGATCAAAGCAGCTGCAGACGTTGCTGGACGTCTGAATTCTGATTCTGAAACAGGCCAACCGAACCGCGTCAACTGTTTTCAAAAGCTGAACGTTGAGTGTAATCCAAACAAGAAGGTTGCCATGTGATGATAAATATATATATTCAAATGAAGACAGAGTAATATTTAGGATTTAACTACCAATTATTTCAATCACTGATTAATCCTTATATTTATTTCTTTTTTTGGGTGGGGTGAAGATGAATTGATTAATAGTTGCCCCTGTATTGGCATTTGCGCAATTAGTGCTCAACATTAAGTATGATAAGAGTTGACAGTGATTTATCATGACACAAACAATTTACGGATCCAATACTTACTTGATTTGTTCTGCTACAAACAAGATGTATTTTTTAAACTCAATAGAATATATTCAATGATTATGTTTTGACGTTTGCTGGACGTTTAAAATAAATTTAAAAAAGCAGAGAAACGTAAGTTTGAACATGCTGCGACGAGTGCTTTTAGAAAAACACGATATAAAATTCTCATTTGAATCTTGGCTCTTTTTATTGAACAACAAAAAGACATGAAATGAAAACCTGTTCTTCCTGACAACCTCAGTTTGCCTTCGCGTTGCATCGAAGGTACAAAAGTAGTTTACGGAAGCCGCGAAAGAATAATGACGAACAAAGTTGAATTGAGTGCGAGATGTGACAAGAGACCAGTTCGTTGAGGTCGGTTTGATGTTCGTTGGGCGGAGGGGGGGGACTGTGTTGTGATGCCAGCTACTTATTAAGTTTGCTTGGTTAGCACGGCTAGGCTAACTTTCTGGCTAACGTACAGCTAGGCTAATAGGCTAACTCGACAAGCACACAACAACTAGAAAAAGAAGGAACATCGGAAAGAGAAAAGACGATCAAACTCACCGGACGACACCAACTGGAAGCCGACTGGATCCCTCCAAAGGCGGCGCAAGTCCTCGCGCTGCGTCCGGCCGAGCAGCTCCGACGGACGGTCGGCGTTAGCATTAGCACCAGTTACCTTAGCATTAGCATTGGAATCCGAATCAGCCCCCGCTGCTACACGAGATCTGCCGCCGCGTCCATCTTTCTCTTTCCTCCTCCGCCAGAAAAAAAAAAAACACTCCACAAAACTTTTTCCCCAAAGTCTTCCTAACGCTCGCTTTCGCGGACCTCAAGCGACGGAAAGCGTCCGGAATCCATCGAGAGGCGTCGGCGTTTCGCCGCCAATCGAGCGCGACGTTGACGACCGTAAGTGGGGTGAAAAAACAGAAAAAAACAAAAAGAAAGAGAAAGTTTGCTGGCCTCTCCGCTGTCGCTGCTACCCTGCTAGCTCGCTAGCTAGCGCGACCGTCGGGCTCAAAGTTGCCCCAAAACTTCCACTCAGCAGGAGTCGACCAGTCAAAAGCCAACCTTGAGCCAGCTAGCCAATCACGAGCCAGCTAACAGCAGGCCAGCCAATCACTCACCTGCCAAACACCGCCTAAGCCAACCACGGGTGAATAGAGTCCCGAGCAAGCGGCTATTAGCCAACCAGCTACTAGCTACCATCTACGCATGCGCAGCAGTCCGTCCACATATCAAAGACGTCTTCTTTACGCACATTTAATATGCATTCATTATGAATTCTGCGCACTCAAAAATACACAACCAATAACAGTATGTTTATGTGCTCTAAGCAACAATAAATTCGCTAAAAAAGAACGAAACTTAAAACATTTTGTCCGGACCCTAAACGCTCGACAAATATACATTAACAACAATAATGTCATATAATATAGGCTCATGCAGTGTAAATGACTATACTGTACACCTTTTTTAACAGCAATGTGCAAAATCATCAGGCACAAAGTTACAAAATACGTCAAGCAATATAAGCCGTATGTCATCGATTGGATGACATCAGATTTATACGCCTGTTCTCCAGACTTCTCGTTTCGCTGACGTCACTGGCGGGGGGTGGGGTCTTGTCTTATGACCTTAAGGTCGCCCGCTCAGCGTCTGAGGACACACAGCAGAATACTCACAAATAAGCAAAACAACAATGAGAATATACAGCTCACCCCCCCCCCGTCCCTCCCACCCAAACCAGAAGCAATTTTAAAACAATGCAAAAAAACAACAACCCAAAACACATAAGACAACACCAAAACAAAACAACACCACACAAAACCACTGAAAACAACAAGAATGCACATCAACCAAAACCA
Source organism: Hippocampus mohnikei (assembly GCA_026261675.1). Lineage (NCBI taxonomy): Eukaryota > Metazoa > Chordata > Actinopteri > Syngnathiformes > Syngnathidae > Hippocampus > Hippocampus mohnikei. The sequence goes on from JAKGUB010000330.1 coordinate 1,482,163, forward strand.
AAAGCAGAGAAAAAGGAGACCCCCCCCCAAAAAAAATCCAACTGACCTGGCTCAAGCTGACGTTTTCGTACACAATCAAGCTCCTCGCTCGCAGCACGTCGCTGATGCACTGATGCACGAAGGCGTACTGCCGCTGCACGCGCACACACGGGAAGGGCGCCGTGAGGAGAACGCGTCGGAAAAATGCGGCTCACGTTTTGGGGGGTCAGGAAGACAGACACGCACCTCGGTCTGCAGCATGTGCGAGCGGTGCAGGCGGAGTTGCCACACGCAGCCGTAAACGTCCAGCGCGTCCGAGGTGTCCAACTGCTGCAGGAGCCGGTCCAGCGCCACGAAAG